>CAIGQQ010037945.1:1313450-1327197 GCA_903798035.1 Danio albolineatus | reverse complement strand
TATATATATATATATATATATATATATTTTTTTTTTTTTTTTTATTGATATTTATAGTTTTTGCACATAAAGCGTCACTGGAACTTAAAGTGCACTTGTGTGTTTGTCTTAGGTTCCATAAAGTTTAAATAAAGTTGTTTAGATGTTATTGTCAGTATTGTTAGTTTTTAGGATATCTATAAACTAGTATGCTCAAAAACAGAGAAAAAATTCACGTGTAGAAAATATAACTGATATAAACGTGTAAAGCTTGCAGTTTGTCACTACCAACTATATGGAACACAAATTTTTTTCACATCACTTCAAACTACAGTTTCTCATCAAATCATAACCAACGAAATGCTCTCTAGTATCTGACATGCCCCGCCCTCTTCAAGATGCTTCTCATTTGCTTTTCATTTGATGCATTTGAGCTCAACCACACTCACAGGCAGAGCACACAAAATGCTATTGGCTGTTTTTTTTTTTGTTTTTTTTAAAGAGACCTTTAACAGTTTTATGTCTTTCCAAGAATTAGGTGTCTGGTGATTTTAGTATAATATTCATTAAAATCATTAATAATTTTAGTGTCACATTTTGCTCGTTCTGTTTTAACCCGACATTTACTTGGATCTTACTCCTTGGCCTTTTTCCTCCTACAGGAAAGCTTTATGAAAACTTAAACATTTAAGCAGCTTACAGATGCGTCCCTCTGTTCTGTGTCTTTCTCTGGTTTCCAGAAAAGCTTTGACGAAAGTATTCAAGGGAAACAAGGCTGGCGGAATAACTCAAAGTGCAATCAATGCTTTGTGACAAAATCTTATCAATAATGCAACAGGAGCTTCCTAATCTGCCTTTTACAATATGCAAACTGGCACAGGAGGCAGAGGAGTGAAACGAGCTCAAAGAAAAGGACCAAAATACCCCTTGAAGGCAGAGAAAAAGAGAGCATTAGTGCTTTTGGAAACCAAGTGGTTTGTTAAAGAATGCCAGCCGGAGGTGTAAGACTGGCCGGTTGGTCCTGATGCACACGGTGAAAGGTAAACTGGCAGACAACAGTAACTGCGCTGGAAGGGGGAGCTGCTCTGCTCACATCTATTGGAACATTACGCTCTGTTGAGCGGCCCAGACAATGACAATGAAAGCCACAGCAGCGCAAATGTGAACAAACATCTGGCTTTGCGTTGTGCATGTGTGATTGCATTTGGTATTATCTTCTATTATCAAGAGACTCCCTTGTTACTGTTCTATCCCACTCAGTGATTATTTTATTTATTTATTTAATTTTACATAGTGTGATTGTGTGCACCAGGAATTCATCATGTTGTGGGGACCAATTGTCCTCTCAACTATAGTAATACCTATATTTAATCCTTGTAATTTTTGCCTTGTGGGACAATTTGTTTTGGTCCCCATGAGGAAACGGCTTATAAAACATACATAATGAAGTATTTTGATCACGTAGAACTTCAGAATATTTTCTGCGGGGCTTGGATTTAGCAGTAGGGGGATAGGGTATGAGCTCAGAATACAACTGTACAGCATAAAAAGCATTTTGTCTATGGGAGGTCCCCATAAAACAAAGAAAAAACAAATGCTCAAGCACTATTTGGAATAGAGAAATTGAGAAAACTAAAACGAAACAAGCCACGGTGGCCGAGTGGTTAGCACGTTCGCCTCACAGCAAGAAGGTCGCTGGTTCGATCCCCGGCTGGGCCAGTTGGCATTTCTGTGTGGAGTTTGCATGTTCTCCCCGTGGTTGCGTGGGTTTCCTCCGGGTGCTCCGGTTTCCCCCACAGTCCAAAGACATGCGGTACAGGTGAATTGGGTAAGCTAAATTGTCCGTAGTGTATGTGTGTGAATGACAATGTGTGGATGTGTTTCCCAGAGATGGGTTGTGGCTGGAAGGGCATCCGCTGCGTAAAACAAATGCTGGATAAGTTGGCGGTTAATTCCGCTGTGGCGACCCCGGATTAATAAAGGGACTAAGCCGAAAAGAAAATGAATGAATGAATGAAAACGAAACAAATTATGTGTAAATGATTTCACGTTGTAAAAAGAACTAATTTGTCCTAGAAAAAAAACTTTTGTGGCACAGAAAGGTTTCATGGTAAATAATGAAACCATTTATTCCATTATGATTGTAAAGGTGCAGTTGGGGATTGTCTTCAGAAACATTTTTTGTTGTGCTGGTTGAAAGTTCACATTCTTCACATTCCAATAGTAATGATTAAAGTAAATGATCTAAATATATTTATATGTATTTTTATATTCTGTGTAAGACATAAGACTAAAAATTTTTCATCCAATTAAATATTGTAGGGCCGACATTTCACATAATTCTGATAAGTAGCTCAAACGGTAGATTTATACATCTGCACACCCATTCACACAGATCTGCAGTTTGCACGCATGCGCGTGCACAAGAGAGAGAGTAACAGCAGTAAAAACAAATGCTGAATCAAAACTTTTTAAAATACTTAATCAAAATAGCAGTTAGTTTTGCACGCTGAAGGAAGGATGACGCCAGCTAAAGTACTTCTTTTAGACAGATAAAACTATTTTAGTCTCGCAAAGCTTATGCAGATTTTATTGTTAACGAATGGGCCAAAGATCTTCCAGCAAAAAAATTATGTATCTATTTTCAATTTCATAAGGGACCTTTTACAACATTAATAATGTAGATTTTTATTTAGTTTAACAATGAAGCATAATTAAATAACACTTTTCCGCCTAGCCTGCTTTATTGAGCTGAAGTTGCTATTATACTACATTGGTTTAGTTTTGAACAATGACAACCTGTAACGAGCTCTCTATATTGTTTACCATGCTACTCTGAGCATTCGGGCTGAAATAGCATGTAAGTATGGCTTAGTAATACGTGTAATTCCTGCATGCCGCTGGCCAACCACTAAGCATGCAGTTGTCGTTTTAGGACCAAGTGCGTGAGAAAGTGAGACCAGCGATCCTTGCATGCATAAAACATTGCACATTATGACAAGTTTTGCTTGCTACACAACTGAAAAAGTGCTAGATGTATTGCAGTTTTTGTTTGGAATTGTAGTACTATAAAATACTATAAAGTTTACTAACTGGTGAATGACATGATCTAGTGGGTTGTCTACTGTCGTCTTTAAGATGCGTTTTCAGGATTTCAGGAGGCATGGCTTTGAACAGCAGGAGAGGGACTGTGTTTATGATATTTAAAGATATTATGCGAATAGCATATTATAGCAAATAGCATTTTGGCAGATCACCTACTGCACCTTTAAGAGTGTTCATTCAATTAGGTGCAGTTTTTAGCTGAAATGAACACTACTGGCTACAACGACAACTTATTCCTTAAATCTGAAATCAAACAAAAAGTGCTTCAGTGGTAATTAATGTGTCGGCGCTCTTTGGATAAGCGATTCAAAAAGATAAACAACTAAATCAAAGTTCAAGGCACTAAAAAAGTGAGTGAAAAAACTAAAAAAGCCTTCATTAACATGGGTATTGTTTTAAAACCATTTTCATCAGGGTGGCAATCTTCAGGTGCGTCTGGAATTCATTTGAACACCCAGTGTCACACGACTCAATTAAATAACTTAAATTCCTTTTTGCACACATTTTGATAATGAGTTGAAATAGATTATCAATGTCAGTAATTAGTTTGCTCACACTCTGTGTAAATGAAGCAACAAAATATGTGTTTCTGTTCCATTGACAGTGGCAGAATATTAAAGGTCTTTCTATGCGAATCTTACTTTAAATTAATGACATATGGATGGTTATTTTTGGAGGGACTCAACAGAGCCATGTCTTTCTGTTAAAGCAGATGACACTGACGTACAGTGACCTATGCTGTCTTTGGTACAGTGCTGATATTAGTCTGTCCTTGTCTAGTCAAGTTGGCAGAACTGAGTTGGCAGAACTGCTGCCACGAAATGTCCCTAATAAAACAGAGAGAGCTGACAATGAGATCGTCCCTGTCCATCTCAAATTCATTACGCATGCTAGTTCTCTATTGTGAATAAAAAACGAGATATACTACAGATTTTTTTCCTTCTGTTTCATGGCGCTATATAATTAAGCCTGTCATGAACCTGTGATGGAAATGTCAGTTTTAATAATGACACACATTTGAGTCTTTCAACAGTCAGCTTTTGTGAACTGCCAATGCAGATTACTGCGAATTGTACTGTAAGTCCAAACGCTAATTACTTCTGCCCGTGTCTCTATATTGAGTTATGATTAAGTATTCTCTTTCCCTATTAAAAAAAAACAAAAACAAAGTTAATTTGTGAACAAGAATTGAAAATTGGATCTAGGTGTGACTTTTAGAGTACATTTTAACTACCTCAGACAGTGGTTGTTCACATCCCAGCACAAAATGACGAACTTAATAGGTGATTTATTTAAAAAATAATAATATTTTTGGTAGCACTTTACTTGAATGAGGTGTTCAAAGGTTTAATAAGTCTTATGAACACCCCTTCAAGTAAAATGTTACCATATTTGCATATTTGCTATATTTTTGGTAACATTTTACTTGAATGGGGTGTTCATGAGACTTTAAAATCATGAGATGTGTATGTGAAGGAGATTTCATGCATGCTTACAGTATGACAACTGTCATTAAGTGTCATTTGCTCAGTTATGACATTTTAAATATAAAGATGCCATTCTTTTTGACAACTTGACTTAAATACATTAAGATTCTAAAGGTTAAATAAGAGTCTTATTAACACCCCTTCAAGTAAAGTGTTACCATTTTTGCACATTTTAATCTGGTGTACACCTGACAATTCTGTATCCATTTAAAGGCCTTTTGTTGGTTAATTTTGTACAGCCTCTATTTGTAAACATCAGTTTATTTAGCTGAAGTCAAAGTAATGATAACTGGAAAAGCTTTTATTATTCTTAAATTATGTTAATTTCTTAGTTAATGCCACAATAATATCAACAATCATTTTATTAAATGGAGTAACATACTACTCATTTTTTTTTCTTCACTGTTGATTTGAATGTATTAACTTTCGTTTATAAATACTTGTTACCTATTGTAGTTTATTATGTTTTTGCACCTTCATTTTCTTAAAACATCTATTTACTCTGCACATAAAGTAGTTTTGTATAAAAAATAATAAAAAAATTCACCACAAAAGTTTACTGATAATCTCATTACATACCAAATGCTGGTGACTTGATTTCTGCCAATAGAGCATTAAAAAAAGATTTTTAACTAATGAAACTAGTCCTAAAGCAAGACAATGGTAGATTTTATGAAGTGATATGATTATGATTAGTTTGTTCAAGAAACTAAATGTTATTTTTCAATACTATGAACTGGGATCCACTGCCTCAAGCAAAAAGCTTGGATTAATGTGCATTTTGTTAATGAATCATTCTATCTGCACTGGTTCTTTTTAGACTGTACAGTTTATGAAACACTTTGCAACTTTAGCTGGCAAAAATCTACAAGTTAATCAAAACTCACTTTCAGGTGTGTCACTCCTACTTGAAACGAGCCAATATACCAGCACATGATCCTATCATTCTGGGCTTCTTGGACAGATAAACTGATGAGCTTGTAATAAACCCATACATTAAATGAACTAATCACTTGAATAAAGAAGGGGTGAAATGAAAGTTTTAATGGTTTCTTATGGTTTTTGAAAAAATAGTGAGTATTGAAAAATACTTTTTTAGACAATAATATAACTGATTATTTATTAGGTCACTATGCAATTATGTAAATAAGTAGTTTATAATTATGTTTATTAGTTCACACTTTGCATCTGTAATTTGAGCCAAAAACAAATAGTAATTTGTGTTTTTATCAATTTGCCTGATGCTGTGGATTACACAAAATGATAGTGTTGATAATTCTTGCACAGACTTTTTCATTCATTCATTCATTCATTCATTCATTCATTCATTCATTCATTCATTCATTCATTCATTCATTCATTCATTTATTTATTTATTTATTTATTTTTTTGCTTGATAAGAACTTACCAAAATCCAGAGGTAATCATGTTGTTTTGGTTAAATTTAATGTTTAATATATGTTTGTTTGGCTCCTGTTTTGCCAGTAGTTCATTTTATGAATCACACCAGTTTTTAGCTAAAGAGTAAATTAACTACATTTTAAAATTTGTTTTGTTAACTTTGGGTGGAAAAAGAGCATGGAATACATTTGAATCACATTTAAAACATTGAACGTGAACCTGATTGCATGGATTTTGCATAATTGTTTACACTGCATTTAAACCTAGTTTTTCTACAACAGATCTATTTAAATTTTGGGCTTTCAATGACATTGTAAAAACTGTAAATTGTATTTATTTTTTATTTTTTGATAGCATGACCCTCAAAAGCTTTTAATATGTTTTTCATAAATTAAACTATACACAAGAACTTCAACCCTAATTAATATGCTGCCAACATAACATTTTAAAACTTTTCACATTTATACTGTATAGTTGATTTATAAATAGCACTTATTAAGTTGGTTAAAGTATACACTACCTGACAAAAAACTTGTCGCCAATCCAAGTTTTAGGAACAACAGACAATAACTTGACTTCTAGTTGATCATTTGATATCAGAAGTGGCTTGTATGAAAGGCAAAAGAATTAAGAATATTTTTATTTTACTAAAATAAAATATGATTATGTCTTGATTTATTATTTTTTTATTGTTTATTGTAAGTAAGGTATGACTTAGACAAAAGTCTCGTCACTTAACAGAAATAATGTACAGTATAGAATATAAAATCATGGTGCAGTGGAAAAAGAATTAATATTGTGTATGACTCCCATGAACTCCCATAAGGAGAACTGCATCCATTTATCTCTGCAATGACTCAAATAACTTATTAATAAAGCCATCTCTAATGTCAAAGAAAGTGTTCTTGCAGGACTCCCTGAGTTCAGCAAGATTCTTTGGACTTATCTTCAATGCCTCCTCCTTCATCTTACCCCAGACATGCTCAATAATCTTCATGTCTGGTGACCTGGCTGGCCAATCCTGAAGAACCTTGACCTCCTTTGCTTTCAGGAATTCTGATGTGGAAGCTGAAGTATGAGAAGCAGTGCTATCCTGCTGAAGAATTAACCCTCTTATGTGATTTGTAATGTAATGAACAGCATAAATGTCTTGATGCCTCAGGCTGTTGATGTTGCAATTCACTCATCTCAGACATCTTAAATGCCCCCATACCAAATGTAACCTAAAACCATGGTTTTTCCTTCACCAAACTTGACTGATTTTTGTGAGAATGGTGGGTCCATGGTCTTCTGCAGTGTTTGTGATGCTTGGGATGCAGTCCATCAGATCTACCTTCTGCCACTTTTCCAAATTATCAACTAGAAGTCAAGTGTTTTTTTGTTGTTGTTGCTCTTACAACTGGGTTTGACGATAAGACTTTTGTCAGGTAATGTAGGTATACTAGTTATAGACTCTTGCCAAATATGCCAGTGGGTGTTTTCATTTATTTACCCAACTGTTAAAAAGCACAATGTTTATCACATTATTTAGCATTAATCAGATTGATTACAACCAACATTTCCATAACAAGCATGTGAATAATTGACCTTTTAATGCAAAACCTTATCGTTTTCTGAAATCTAGCTCTTGTGACAACTTCCCCGCATGACACCTAACACCCCCCTCACCCTTGTTTGGGTTCCTAAAGCTATTGAGAAATGGGATTAGTCATCCGTGACGCCACCAACAAGTTAGAAACTGTGACAATATTCAATGGCCAACAAAACAGCATGCGGCAGAAACACTCCGAGGCACTAAACAGCCAATTTAGATCTTTATGTTCTTGACGAAAACAACACATTCAAATCCATGTCAACCCAGAAGCACATACTATAATGAGTGGCTACCCTGCTACAAAATAGAAACCATCATATATTTTGTATTGGTTTTAATGGAAACTTTAACGGTGCTTTGGGTCTCTAGTCGTATTTGTTTCCTTCTATTATTATAATGTTAAAAAGAGTAAATCTTGATGGAATATATTAGAAACCATTACATGTACTGTTTTTTGTGCTTCAAAATTGATGGCCTGTAATGTTTTAATGCTATTAGTATCGAAAACCATTAGAACTTCTGTGATGGTTTCTTTTTTTCTGGTAATATGGAGCAGAAGCTTGTACTTGTTTGGGTTGTTGTGTAGGGTATGAACACAACACTTTACTATGCCGTATTTCATTATCTTCACTTTGGAAAGACTGACTGACAGCTGTAATGTCTGCACTCATTCGTTTGTGTGTTCTGGGGCTGTTTGTTTGGCGTTTGACTGTGGTTGTTGACTGTGACGCGAGTTGTCATCTGTGGTGAGGTAGTGAGAACTTTAGATTTAAGTTGTGATGCATTTGAATGTATGATGAGGGGCTCTGGGATTGTGAACGTGTTCCAACCTTTTATTTATTTAGAAGGTTTTATCATTTTGAATCCTGAATATCCTTGAAACGTGTCACTCTTATTAAGTGTAGCAGCATTAGTATTATGTACATTGGTTACTTCCAGCAGCAGTTACTTACTTGCAGTCACTTACTGTATGTCTTATGCTGCATTGGTGTATTAATAAACAAAAATACATTTTATGTTTTTTTTATGCCAAATATCATGAGAATTCTAGGTAAAGATCATAATCTATTCAGACATTTTTAAATGTATTAAAACATATTTTTAGATTAATAATAAGCATTGCTAAGCACTTAGAAATCAACTTAAAGACAATTTTCTTTCAATTTTTTGAAAATATGTGTATGTTTTTGTCCTATCTTAAATAAAAATGTAAAAATAAAATATACGTCTATTGAACGCTATTTTTTTTTCCCAAAAAATACACTATGAATTTTGAGGTCGAATGTATCTTAAAATGGTATATTCTGAAAATGTATAAATAAAATAGTGTTTATTTTATAATCAAACATTTGATAAAAAATAAACAAATAAATAAATAAGTAAATGTTAATGAAAGTAATTTGATTAACAATTTTAGACTCTTTTAAGGACTGGCCACTTTATTAGGTACAATTACTGGTTAATGCAAATTTCTAATCAGCCAATCACATGGCAACTGCTCAATTCATTTAAGCATGTAGAAATGTTTAAGACAATCTGCTGCAGTTCGAACTGAGCATCAGAATGGGGAAGACAGGTGATTTAAATGATTTTGAACGTCACTTGGTTGCTGGTGCCAAACAGGCTGGTCTGAGTATTTCAAAAACGGCGGATCTACTGAGATTTTTACGCACAACAATCTCTAGGGTGGTCCATCTCCAAAGAATGTTCTGGAAAAAGAGAAAATATCTAGTGAGTGGCAGTTTTGTGGGCACAATTGCCTTGTTGGTGCCAGAGGAGAATGGCCAGACTGGTTCGAGCTGACAGAAAAGCAACAGTAACTCAAATAACCACTTGTTACAACTGAGGTATGCAGAAGAGCATCTCTGAACGCACAACACGTCAAACCTTGAGGCGGATGGGCTATAACAGCAAAAGAGCACACCAGGTGCCACTCCTGTCAGCTAACAACAGGAAACTGAGACTAGAATTCACACTCATCAAAATTGGAAAATAGATGATTGAAAAACCTTGCCTGGTCTGATGAGTTTTGATTTCTGATGCAACATTCGGATGGTAGGATCAGAATTCGGCATCAACAACATAAAAACATGGATCCATCCTGCCTTGTATCAACAATTCAGGCTGCTGGGGGTGTATTGGTGTGGGGGATATTTTCTTGGCACACTTTAGGACCATTAGTACCAATTGAGCATCGTGTTAAAGCCACAGCCTACCTGAGTATTGTTGCTGACCATGTCAATCTCTTTATGACCACAGTGTACCCATCTTCTGATGGCTACTTCCATCAGGATAACGTGTCATGTTATAAAGTGTGAATCATCTCAGACTGGTTTCTTGAACATGACAATGAGTTCACTGTACTCAAATGGCCTCCACAGTCACCAGTACTCAATCCAATAGAGCACCTTTGGGATGTGGTGGAACGGGAGAATCGCATCATAGATGTGCAGCCGACAAATCTGCAGCAACTGCGTGATGCTATCATGCCAATATGGACCAAAATCTCTGAGGAATATTTCCAGTACCTTGTTGTATATATGCCACGAAGGATTAAGACAGTTCTGGAGGCAAAAGGAGGTCCAACCAAGTACTAGTAAGGTGTACCTAATAAAGTGGCCGGTGAGTGTATGTACGTTTATTTATTAATTTTTTATTATTGTTGTTGTTTTTGTTATTATTTTGTAAATTTAAAAGCTTGAAATCATCAAAGAAAACGGACACATACTATTGTTTATTTAATCATCACTGTTAACACATTAATAAGACATAATCTGAGCCAAAGTCTATTAGTTGTGAATATCAACACAGCTGTAAAAAGTCTCTGGTGGAAGCTTCATCCTGTATAGAGAGCCTGCAGAGGGATCGTGTGCACGTCTTGGCTCAGACATAAACACATCAAGATGAAACTCAGACCACGACCTTTCAACACATCCTTGCTGACAATGCACCTGTTGTGGAGTAAAGCTCAGCTAGCCTTGGATGGAAAAAAGAGATCCTTTCCTTTCCACCTCCTTTCAAACTATCCACTATACGGAAAAAAAAAATCATGGTCTTCTCTCAAAATAACTCTCACTGACTGTTAAAACAAAAGAAGTTCTGAAAATTGTTGCTAACGCATACTAAAGTAAAACATGGCAGCAGGGGGGAATGTGTCCCGTGGACTGTAATTAATTGTGAGTTGCGGAATGAAGTGTATCCAGCTTTTCTTTGAAAACAACTTCCTCTGAAATGGCTGTAGGTAGAAGAAACTCTCCCTCAGGGCACAGCGAATGGCAGCCAATACAAAGGCGACACAGACGCTGCAAGTGCCAGCGTATCAATAATGCAAGGCGCTACGCTTGCGTGGGCCCGAGGATCGTCGACAAATGAAACATTAAAAATTCATAGCATCATCAGCCAAAAGAATTGTGAAGACTCTGTACAGTTCAAAGGGACCCAGAACTCTCGCCTGTGCCAATTTCAGATTTCGGAGTGTTACTTGCAAGATCAGACTCAAAAAGTGATGGAAAAAGTTTTGGAAAGAAATCACTGAAACTAAGAGATGTACAGTATGCTTCAATGAATATTGCGTTTGGTTGATAAGGAGGTAAAGTTTTGCAGTGTAATATCAGGAGTCTTAAAAAATATATTACAACACACTGCAGGAAGACTATAGATTAAGAAACTAGTTGCTTAGTACAGTAATATGCCCATCACTAGCATATCGGCCATTTATTTAAATGCACATTCATGATCTATAACTACTATTTTACTTAATATAAATAAACAGTAATGACTAAATTATCGTAGACAATTGGGGTCTGCAGGCGAGTGCTAAGGGTGCGTGAAATGTTAGATAAAAAAAAGTAAAAAACAGTGCTCAGAATTAGAAAACTTTTATTAAGGTGTACAAAAAAGCACACCTCAGTATAACATAACCAACTTAAAAAATCATTTGATCAAAACAATTGAATAAAAATATGCCAAAAAAATATAATTAAACAAGATTTAAATTTTAAAAAATCCAAAAAGTGATTTAATAAATAAATGCACTTTAGATTAAAATAAATGTAAGTAATCAAATGTGTGAATATTCAACTAATTCATGCTTTAACAAATCAGGAAAATGTCATAATCTAACTTAAAGACGTAATTAATATTTAAAAGTGTTTAAAATAGCATTATGTATTGAATACAGATGTATTTTACATATAAGAATGTGACTCCCTTGCATGAGAATGACAATGTTTGGGGATTTGTGGCATCTACAAGATTGAAAACTTCTACCCCAAACTAAAATGTTAAATGTTAGACTTGTTCGATTCTACCAAATTATTATTTTAATACTTGCAAATTGCATTACTATGTGAAGAAGATGGTACATCTAAATAACATAATTAAAAAAATAAAAAGAATGAAAAATGTCACTATCATCCCTGAGCTGAAAGATGCTCAATGTGAAAATGACAAGAAATCACCTGTTACTCTAAGAACAAGATATTTTTTTATTAAATAAATTAAAGAAAAAAAAACTTTTCCTGTGTTTTTAATAAGCATGATGATTCATGATTCGGATTATTTGATAACCGCAAATCTTTCTGTGCTGATCAGTTATAATGAGAAAATCGATTCACACAAAGCTACAGGGTTTCAGGCTATGACACGGACTCAAAGAAAGAAAAAAACATCAGTTCAATGAAAATCCCCATTTGTTCAGTAAAGCAGAAATTTCTAATTTTAATAGTTTTCAACCTTTACATTTGCGCGACAATCCACTAAATACAAAGAGTTGATATGACGTTAATCCCAAGACAAAACTGAAAGAGAAAAAAAACTACATTTACGCTCCTATTATTACTCTCTCCTGCACCAGGGAAAACATTGGCACTTACCTCAACAGAAACCCTATTTCCCACGCAATGAATGCCCAAGCAGCCACAGAGCGCAGTCTTTTCCGAGTCATCTCAAGATTGGATCGGCACAGACATGCAGTCCTCCGTGATCGCCCGCGCTCTTCAGCACCTTCGGCTTCTTGACTTCAGGACCCCGGACAGCGCTTCACTCCTGTGCACTGTAGGTTCTCTGCGCACGCCAATCACAGAGGAATCCCTCATAATCTTATGAAGCTAAAGAAAAACATACGATAGTCTTCCCTCGTAGAGATGGAGTGCTGTTAAAAAAGCGGGAGAGAGCTGAAGTGATTCTTGACATATTCAGACATTTCTGAGCAGAGACCGCCCCGTGCGCGCCGCGCGCTTGACTGACAGTGCGCCTCTCCACTCGCGCTGTACTCGTGCGTGTGAGGCGCTTATACTTACAATTATACAGAACTGAATGTAGATGCTTCCCCTCACTCGTGCCAGCCTATTTCACTGTTAGAGCTGATCACGTGATTAATAGCATGCACTATTAAATATAACATGAGATCGGATTATAATATTATATAATGGTCGTTATGGTAGGATTGTTAAGGTTTAATGTAATTTTATATATTGATATTATATATTTTAAAAAAATATATTTTGAAATGCATTTCATTTAATACTCATTATGTATGCTTGTAAACACAAACATTTTTTTTTTATTTTTATATTATTTTAAATATTTTTTTCTTTTTTCTTTTTTTTTTTACAAATATCTGTTTTACAAAAAGTTTGTGTAATGAATAATAAACAGACCCAAATGCACATTAATAAAAATACAATCAGTCAATCTTCTTCATTATTATTATGCTGTTTTATTAGAATGATTATTATATGCAAATTTTGTAGATATACAAGATATATATATGTAGGCTTAAATTACTTGAAACATTAAAGTAAAATTACTTGACTCTCTGTCAAATGTGGGTATCCAAGATTTGTCGATGCTTTCTACCATGAATCCCAAATGTTGATTTGTTTGTGTTCATTCATTCGTTTGTTCGTTATTCATTTGTTTACATTCATACCCTTAATATAAATGGAAATAGTGTAATGCAAACAATACAATAATTAAAGTATAGATAGATAGATAGATAGATAGATAGATAGATAGATAGATAGATAGATAGATAGATAGATAGATAGATAGATAGATAGATAGATAGATAGATAGATAGATAGATAGATAGATAGATAGATGGGTGGATATGTGGATAGATAGATAGATAGATAGATAGATAGATAGATAGATAGATAGATAGATAGATAGATAGATA
>CAIGQQ010037945.1:1289659-1313350 GCA_903798035.1 Danio albolineatus | reverse complement strand
TAGATAGATAGATAGATAGATAGATAGATAGATAGATAGATAGATAGATAGATAGATAGATAGATGAATAGATGGATAGATGGATAGATGGATAGATGGATAGATAGATAGATGGATGGATGGATGGATGGATAAAGTAGATGGATAGATAGATGGATGGATGGATGGAGGAATAGATAAAATGCTTTTAAAAAGCCTGATAACAAATAATAAGTCCTGTTTTACTGTAGATTATGGTTGATACAGTATATCATGACATGGAGTCACATTTAATCTAATAACTCTGTATCAGTAAGCAATGACGAAACTAAGCGCAATGTAACTTGTGAGTCATACATGATGGCACATGCTGGAACACATGCTGATTCCCTCGGTTGTGGAATGTACCCGGTCCAATCTGGCAGAGGCCTTTTATGTTGTATTTGGTGTATGGGCCTAACGCACCGAGCCACTGCCTGTTATTGATTTAGCCATGCAATCTTTGTTGTGTTACAGCGAGTGACAGTGTCTGGCATGGGCTGCCGTGGGCACAGTGTATGGCACAGCTGAGGCCGGGTGCATCTGTGCTGTGTGTGTGTGTGTGTTTGTACATGTGTGCGCCCACTTCTATTTATTGTGCCACGGTGACCCTGTTCCCAGCTTTATGCCATTGCTCTGGAATTGGGTGATAAGCTCAAACGCTCCCTGCTGCCAAAGTATGGCATTAAGGAGCTTGGGTCTGCTTTTTCACTTTTCATTCATATTCTTTAAAAGTTACTTCCGTGTGCTTTATAAGACAACAAAGACCCGAGCCAAGTAATTATGTCCAGTCTTGCATGTAGTTGTTTCTTGATAAATAGCTGATGTCATATGCCAATCATTGACCAATAAAAAAATTAAATAACCAATTAAAAAAAAAATATATATATATATATATATATATATATATATATATATATATATATAAATATATATATATGATGTATGTATTTGTAATAAAGTGTTACTCTTATTGTCTTAATCAGTGGATCCCACTATTTGTATGCTAAGTCTCTTGATAAACTATCGTTTTTCTGTTATGAAATGATTCACAGACACTTGTTTTAAGTATTTTAATTGAAACTAGGCCTGTAAAAGATTTTATTGCTGCTATTATTTAATACATTTTGATCATAAAACCGTATAGATATATGATGGATGATGAAGCCTTTATTTGTCATAACACTGTTACATACAGCGAAATTGGACCCCTCCGACCACACACAAACATCATACATTTCAGGGGAAGACAAGTCAGTCGAGAGGTACTCTAGCAAAGATAAAATATCATCAGGGCAAAGATAAAATAAATCAGCTATTAGAGATGAGTTTTTAAAACTATTATGTTTAGAAATGTGTTGAAATAATCTTCTCTCTGTTAAACAGAAATTGGGGAAAAAATAAACAGGGGGGTTAATAATTCAGGGGGGCTGATAATTCTTACTTCAACTGTATAAATATGATGAGTTCACATGCAAAAAGCTCTAAATGCTGTCTGAAATGTTCTCCTAAAATGAGCATTTTTCTCAGGCTCCTGTGTTTATGTTCAGTTATTTTACTGGAAAGGCAATGAAAAGAACTTATTTGCACTATAAAAGTAAAATTACTGAGCCTACACACAAGAGTCAAAAAAGAATGCTCATTTTAGAAGAAAATATCAAATGGCTTTTAGAGGTTTTTGCATCTAAACTTTTCATATGTTTATTTATTTTGACCGTGTCACGGTGGCACAGAGAGAAGCGTGATCACCTCACAGCAAGTAAGATGCTGGTTCGAGCCTTGGCTTGGTCAGCTAACATTTATGTCTGGAGTTTGTTCTCTTCTTGTTCTTATGTGTTTCCTCCGGGTGCTCAGGTTTCCCCCACAAGTCCAAAGACGTGGGATAGATAAATTGGGTAAGCTAAACTGTCCTAGTTTAGGTTTGTGAATGATTATGTATGGATGTTTCCCAGTGATGGGTTGCAGCTGGAAGGGCATGTGCTGCGTAAAACATATACTAGATGAGTTCATTCCGCTGTGAAGACCCCAGATGAACTAAGCCGAAAAGAAAATGAATGAATGAATGATATTTATAGGGCACAGTGGCTCAGTGGGCAGCACTGTTGCCTGACAGCAAGAAGGTCACCGGTTTGAGTCTCGGCTGTGTCAGTTGGCATTTCTATGTGGAGTCTGCATGTTCTCCCCGTGTTTCCATGGGTTTCCTCTGGGTGCTCCGGTTTCTCTACAGTCCAAAGGCATGCACTATAGATGAACTGGATGAACTAAATCGGCTGTAGTGTATATGAATAAAAGAGGATATAGGTGTTTTCCTGTACTTGGTTATAGCTGGAGGGGCATACGCTGCATAAAAAATATGCTAGAATAGTTAGTGGTTCATTCTGCTGTGGCAAACCCTAATAAATAAGGGACTAAGCCAAAGTAAAATGAATGAATGATATTTATAATGCTTTAATAAAATGACCTCATCATTTATTCTCCCTCATGTGATTCTTTTCTGTTGAAAGCTAGTTACTTGAACCCAATCAAGCATCTTGCTAGGAGGGATAAGTTTGATTAAATTACCCATTACATTGTGTTTTCATTGTGAACATATACCCTTACCCTCACAGCAAAGTAAAAATAGTAATGATTTATGTACAGCATCACAACTGTTATGCTTGATGTGCTCATGCCCAAGTATCCGCAGCTTTATCTCTTCTAGAATTTAGCATGAGTACCAGCCACAAGCACTTTTCAAAATATCTTCTTTTGTGTTCAACAGAAGAAAGAAACACAAATTGGTTTTGAACAAGTGACGGGTGAATAAATCATGATAAAACTACTCAAGTGAGACAAATCAAACTGCATTGATGCTATATTTGCTGTAAAATGTTCTCCCCTTTTTTGCCTTTTTCATATTTAACTATAGTGTGCTACAGCTTTTTCATTTTCAGGGTTTGAACGCAATTATTTTACTGGCAGTTTAGCCCATTGCTTGTTTGCCACCGAAGTGTGATCACTCAGGCAGTGTGTGTGCGTGTGCGTGTGTGTCGTAGGGCAGATGGATGGGATGAGCACTGATAATAGCCTAATGTGTACTCTGACAATCACAAAAGCCACCATGTTTAGCGCTTAGATAAGTTGCTTTGACCTTGGTGAACGAACACTGTCATGTAAAGAACTGTTGAGTGTTAGAGCTCTTTTGTAGAGTAATCACTGTCAGCTTGAATGTTGGCTGGGTTTAAACACTCAAGGCAGTTGCAGGAGAAAAGGTTCATAAAATTTTCGTTTAACAGAAATATGCTCTGATAGTTTTCTTAGTTTTCCAATTTTTCTTCAGTAGGTTAAACAAAATTGACCCCACCTTGAAGGGAAAATCAGTAAATAAGAAATGAAAATAAATAAGCAAATGATTTCTGATGGATTTCAACTTTAGGAATATAGGAACAGTTTTCATTCACTTTAGGTATTTATGTAGCGTAAACAGTATCAATGTATACTTTTTATGAATTGTTTGTCCTTGATATTCTATTATTATAATATTTACATTAAAAAAATAGTATCCATTTATGATTTAATTGAGTTATTTATTAGTTTTAGCTTGTTTGGTTTTGCTTTACTTTAGTTGAAGATGTAAAAAAATAAATAAATAAATAAAAATGTGATGTAAAATAAAAAAATGAGTATCCAGTCATTAGTGCTAGATAATAATAATAATAATTCCTTACATTTGTTTATAGCGCTTTTAGATATGAGTGCTTTTAGTGTTTCACTTTAAAGTAAACCCAAATGAGAAATGTTGCCATGTCATCTAGATTTTGTTATACATTAACTAACTTTTTTATGTTACTAATTTAAAGTAAGGAATAATTTACATCTAGCCAGTTGTTCGCAGAACATCTCGCAGAACAATGCATGACAGGCTTGTCAGCAGCCTAAAATAAACCAGAGACCGAAGGGCTTCAACTTGCAAAAAAAACCGATTAGATGTGCATTAGCCTGCCTATTAAATGGCTACTTGTGACAAAAGTAGACATTTAGACACAAAAGACTGATCTAAGCAGTACGTATTGAATTAAACGTAAAGATGAATAAAGAAAACTAACTCACTGTTGCAGCCTACACCAACCTACTTGTGTTATTAATCAGTTGCAAGATAGCGCCGAACATTATCAGCAGACAGCTAAGCATGTATGTACTGTATATGAATATTATTTACAATCAGTCAAGATTATTTGTAGTAGCTGCAGTGAGCCTGTTTTTATTTTTACCACTTGCTACCTGAGAATAACATAAATTGGAATTTTATGATTGACCAATCAGAATCAAGTATACCAGAGAGCCATGTGATAGTTGATGATAAACCTAGCTCTACAGTATGATGTTATTTTGTTTTCTAATTTGTTGTGTAGTAGTATTTCAGCTTCTGCTTCTATTTTCAGTATTGTCAGGACTTGCTGCTCTGGTTATGTATGTTAAAGAATTTCATTTGTTAAAGAGTTTTATTCTGAATAGGACAATTTTTCGAAGAAAACCTGTAATCTTAACCATAGACTGGAGTCGACATCTTTAATCAATATATAGTTCTGTGCCTAGAATGATTTTAATTATGATGGGATTTCATGGCATTTATACAGCAGTTTCTTTGGCAGCTTTGCCTGTATCCTCCCCTTCACTGAAACCTTTAGTTTCATGCATGAAAGATTCTGCTTCGCCTGACAAGTTGGTCTCAGAAATGATCAAATAAACGCATGAATAAAGAGCATGACATCACAATCATAAACCTTACTTTTTTTTTTCTGGCAACGGACCATAAGCAGTGTGATTTATTTCAACAACTGCTCTGTAGGTGCTCATCACATTATAATGCAAATGCACTTACACAGCAGCCAAACAGACGCATGGCATTTACTGAATCTGTTCTGTGTGGAGAGATTATTGAGCTGTATTGGCTGGAAAAAAGACAAATTACTCAGTTACAAGTGTGTGTGGAGTTGCTATAAATCTTGATCCGGCATACTGCCTATTAAGGGGTCTTATTTAGAAGCCTCAGAGACTTTGGTGAACAGTTTAGTCTCAACACTGCCAGAGAAATTCTACAATATACTTCTAGGTATATGAGTAAAAATGATTTACGAATGGCAGCATCTTAGTAGGATTGAACTGGGTGGAGAAAACAATCAAGTGCTTCCTTTAATAATGCAGAATAATTGGTAGCTCAAATCGGCAAAAGGACCGTTTGTGATCAGTCAATCTTGTGGAAGACACTTAACCCCATATAGCTGCTAGTAGGCTGTCACCCTTAGTACGTGTAACTATGGAAGCATTTACCTGAGAATGTTTTTCCCCTTCCCTTTTCCATTGTGTTTTTTGTGCTGGATTGACATTCTGAATTTTGTTGCACTCATCTCTCACATCATTGCCAGCATTTCACGTTTTATCTAATGTTCTATTCATCGTCGGATTGCCACCGTTTTCAAAATGCGCAACTATCTCGTTTAGCCTTCAGTTGCTGATGAGTTCATTTTGCATGATAGGTTGAGAGGGGTCTGGATGCAGACCTGGTGCAGTGCAATCTGAGCTGCATCCAATGCTTTTTAATGCACTCACCTAACCCTACCCGTCACAGTGACGTCACTCACTCCACTGAGTGCATTGTGTCTGACATTGCATCGCTGAGTGATGCAATCTCAGCTTGCATCATAAAGGCTGCATCCAGATACTATTGGATAGGTTGGCAACATGAGGTTGGATACTCCATGATTTTACAGTAGGAAGAATTGCAGACAATTCTGTCTACGCCTCAAACTATGTTTCACAACCAAGAAGTGATAAGAACTGAGCCTTTCTTGGAACTGAAGCCATCCTTGCTGTGGTTTACTCTTGCCCGAACTTCTCACTGCCCTGTATATTGCTCTCTCGTGGACTGTAGGTCATGGCTAATGTGTTTTTCTGTCAGCACTCATTTCACATAGCAAGAATTGAGTCCCTGACAAGTTCCTATATTTAGCATTACAAATATGCATCAGCAATTCTCACAGATCATAATTAATAACAGTAATATTTAATCATTCACACTGCGGTGAAAACATTTAATGAAACGATTCTGTCCCGATTCTTATATTTTTAAAATACATCCCTTTTTTATCTTGAAATGATTGTAAGCTTAGTTTTCTAATAGCAGATGGTTGTCTAAGCTACTGTAGTTTCAGCAAGTCATTTAAGTTGACTTTTATGTCAAGATACAGTATATGTAAACACAGCTCATTATAAAGACTCTTGTTGGTCACTTAAAACCTTTCCTAACTGAAATCTGAAATCTGAAAGTCTGAAATCTGATTCGGCACCTCATTTTACCGATCCCCCTCCTCAACCGCCCTCCTTCCCTGTCCGATGTTCACTTTCACTTTCTTCAACGACTCACTTTCGTCCGTGACACCCCTCTTCCATACACTGCCAGCACCACCCACCCCCCTTATAACAAGCCAGATCCGTTAACCTGGTCTGTTCCGGGACCTTGCAATTCAAAAAATAAGCACTGATTGTTTTAGGTTCAAGTGGTATTTGTAAGGAAGTGGATGCAAGCAGAGTAAGGGCGTTTGTAAACCATACAGCACTATCTGCTGGTAAAAACGAAGCCCAGAAAGGATCAGTTCAAGAGAGAATAACAATGCATTTTGAAAATCTCTGAACTGATGCAGAGTCAACTTTTTAAACGATTTATCATGGCTTTACTTAAAACTATAGAGCACGCACGCACACACACACATACACACACAACATTGATTTTCAGGAGGTAGGTAAATATGTCATGCTTGAGTTGTTTGCAACAGCCAAACCCTGTCAAATGAAAAGAATGGGGAAAAAAATGGGAAGAACTGAAAAGGTTGAAAGATTAATCAAGTGAGAATAGACAGCCTTTATATAATTATTTCCATCTGTATAGGTGTCTAGTGTTGTTGCACTCAATGATCTTTTTTTTACAACCAGGTTGCAATAAATTGCCTCTTTTTAATGTTTTGTCTCTTTTCTCCAATTTTTTTACTTTGAACTAAGTGAGGTTTATTTATAAACTAAATTCCGAGAGGATCACGTGCTTATGATTGAACACAGCTGGTACCACATCAGCTCAGCATATTGCACCAATCAGACGAATCCTGACACACTATAAATTACCAGAGCTTTCTACTCCAGTCATCTTCTTCTTGAAGAATCCCCCCTTCCACCCCAACTCCTCCCCTTCTCTGATAGGGCGGCACGGTGGCCCAGTGGCTAGCACTGTTGCCTCACAGCAAGAACGCTGATGGTTCAGCCTCTCCCCGAGCTAGTCGGCGTTTCTGTGTGGAGTTTGCATGTTCTCCCTGTGTTTGCGTGGGTTTTCCCCGGGTTCTCTGGTTTCCTCCCACCGTCCAAAAAACATACTACATAAGTAAATCGACTACTTTAAATAGCCTCTTAAGGCAACTCTAGTCAGATAGATCTCAGCACGTTCACAAGCGGGGGGAGTTCTCGAGACTTACCTGAGCTCATACTCCCCTCTCGCCCTTTAAATGGGAGGGAACCCCCGGGCTCAAGGATATTCTGAGCTCAGGGCTCTCTCCCGGGACAGCATGCCAAATATGCTTTATTATCAATCATCAAGTGTGAACTCTTGAAAACAGTATTTGTTTTTTCTGTGTTTTTAAATTGTTCTTTATACAGAAATAAATGGCCCATAATTTTTGTAACATTAAATTACATAACATAGTTATTATTTGACATACTCATGTCAGTTTTGAACCCTTTGAAATCCAAAAATGAACTCTGTGTGAATGGCCTGTAACTTTAAATACATTCTTCTGCTCAATACATTCTTTCGTGTGCATTACATTGTTTTTCATTTGAATCAAATATATTATGTATTGAATATGGCACACTATTTCTGTCTACTTCTGCTTACATCTTCTTTCTGTGTTCACATAACATTTGCTGATGTGAAACGGACAGCCTTTGTCATGACCAAGGCGTCTCCTCATAATTGGTGCCATATTCAACCCTACGAGCGAATGCTAAATTAAGTATCTTTTCAGAGTTAATGGTTTAGTTATTTCCAGCCAATGTGCTCCACAGTACTTACCAAATGGGTCACACCAGCGATGAAACGTTCCAATCTGTCTGGCAGATCCATCAGAAAGGACTTCATCCATGACTGCAGTAATAGTTCTGAGCAGATAATTAGAAATGCACTCCGCTATGGCACATTTAGACGTTAACAAAGCTTTAGTAATCAGGATTGAAGAGATTGCATTCTGACTCAATCTCAAAGCATTACTGCCTTATTTGCTGTTTAAGTCTATGTCAGAAGCTGTTAATCTTCCACTCGTTTGGTCAAGAAGGATATCGGAAAGAAGGTAAGCACTGCGAACTACAAAGATTCGCTCTGAAATGTGACCTTATTGCATCTAATGCCTTAAACTGATGCTTAAGCTGGGAGAAAACTCTCAAATGTGTGCTTTCACATCCAATATCTGTCTCTTTCTTGAGCTTTATGAAACTTTTGTGCTTTCCTGTGTGCATTATGGGGCCTAACAGGCACATAGGACATTTCCTTCCATTTGAAAAAGTCTTCACGCTTCACTCAGCTGCCCGAGCTCCATTGAGGTTTGTGATGGTCACAGAATTCCTGAAAAACATATGTCCGGGTAAAGGCACTGACTCGTATTGATGATGCTCCGCGAGGTAGTTCTAGGGGTGGAAATGTTGGCAAATTAATGATGCGATGCCCAGAGAGAAGCATTAAATGACATGTTTAATTCAGCTGTCTCCCGGTGGATGCTAATCCCTTTATTCTCTATTCATGTAAAGCTTTCCCTGGATGCCAGAGCTTTTCTAACGCCCTTACACGGCCACAGTTTAATGAGTTGTAGATAACAGTCGTACTTTGCATGATCACCCAGATGCATATGGACTGTGTGGAAAATGCAGGCACTTTTAATCACATAAGAAATAACAGAATCCAGCGACATCTGTTTCTCAAAGGGGAGGAACAAAACGGTGCCAGTCTAACAAACCATGCTCACAGTATGTGCAAAACCATGTTTACCAAGTACCATGGTTCTATATTATTTTTAAAAATGCTTGCAATTTTTAAAAATGAGATTCATGTTTGGATTCCTTGGAGTGCAGGGTTGGCACTTGATTACACACGTTATGATGTCAGAGATTATTTCTGCATTTTTTCGGTGATGCGTGCATGATGTTTGATACAGCATGCTGTGGGTACTATGCGAGTACTATTATGTAATGCATAGGCAATGACCTTTTGATCTGGTAGATAGTAGTAGCATACAATATTCATTGTAAATTACAGTGTATTAGATTAAATAGCAAAACAAAGGTGAGGTAAAATTACAGAGAGCAAACACAAACATAATAGATCTTTTCTTAAACTCTATTAAGGCAATGTGATGATTTATACACTCACTGGCCACTTTAATAGGACTCATTAACGTAAATTTCTAATCAGCCGGCAGCAACTCAATGCATTTAGGCATGTAGACATGGTCAAAATCAGAATAGATCTATCAGAAGAAGAAAGTGGATTTTAATTGACTTTAAACGTGGAATGGTTAATGGTGCCAGACGGGCTGGTCTGAGTATTTCAGGAACTGCTGAGATCTACTGAGATTTTCACACATGGCCATATTTCGGGTTTACAGAGTATGGTCCGAAGAGAAAGAAAATAGAAGAGAAAATATCCAGTGAGCGGCGGGTCTGTGGGCACAAATGCCTTGTTGATGCCAGAGGTCAGAGGAGAATGGCCGGACTGGTTCGAGCTGATAGAAAGGCAACAGTATCTCAAATAACCACTCGTTACAACCGAGGTATGCAGAAGAGCATCTCTGAATGCACAACACGTCCAACCTTTAGGCGGATGGGATATAGCAGCAGAAGGCCACACCAGGTGCCACTCCTGTCAGCTAAGAACAAGCTGCAATTCACACAGGCTCATCAAAATTGTACATTAGAAGATTGAAAATCATTACTACCAATTGAGCATTGTGTCAACGCCATCGTCCACCTGAGTATTGTTGCTGACCATGTTCATCCTTTTATGACCACAGTGTACCCATCTTTCAATGGCTACTTCCAGCAGGATATCGCATCATGTCATAAAGCACAAATCATCTTAAACTGGTTTCTTGAATATGACGATGAGTTCTCTGTACTCAAATGGCCTCAGTCCCCAGATCTCACTTCAATAGAGCACCTTTGGGATATGGTAGAACGGGAGATTGTCATCAACTGCACGATGCTGTCATGTCATTACTCTCTGAGTAATATTTCCAGGGCCTTGTTAAATCTATGCCGATTACGACAGTTCTGAAAGCAAAATGGGGTCCAACCTAGTTCTACTAAGGTGTGCTTAATAAAGTCCAGGCCAGTGAGTGCATAGGACAAAATAAAAAGGCATTCATTTCATATTATGCTCTATTTATATCGTTTATTATGTAGTGTCACAAAATACATCGTTTACTGTAATAATTTTTAATAATTTTCATAATTTAGGCTCTGAAAGAGTAAGTATTTTTAATTTTAAGTAATAGTAAAATTAATATTAAGTTAGTAATATTGCACCCAGGATGCTGACAGAAACTTGACAGAAAGTAGCAGACGTGACAGTAACTGACATTGACAGTATCGTGACATTTTTGCATTTTATGTAGCAATGTTTTTTTATTTTTCTGTAAGAGCCTGCAATCATACAGTAGTTTAAAAATATATATATATTGTTTTCATGATTCAAGGATAAAAGCATTACCATCCTGCCTGTTTTATCAGTCATCCATATTCATAATTACCACTTATGAGGATCCCTGATGGATATGAAAGCATGAAAGTGCTGACCTGTCAGCAGATCACCACCCAAACCATATAATATGTTCAGGCCATATGATACAACCTACTCCATGCATCGATAACAAAGCTTTTTTTTTTTTAAGCATATACAATATATAGGGCCAACCTTCATGTCAAGCAGATGCATTTCAACAGTGGAATATGGCAACCAGATTAGATTTGAGACATTTGTTCTGTGAGTGGCGTTCAGTTTAATTTAATCACGCATTTGTCCAGCAGCACGGATATCACCTTTCACCTTTAAACTACTATGATCAGATTATTTTTTTTCCCCAAATGAGCAGTATTGCTCATGTAGGCTATTCTTATGCAGACTGACATGCACTGCTGCACACATGTGATGTCCGGATTGGAAGGCACATGAACAATTCACAAACACTTCTGCTCCTGCCTTAGCAAGAATAAAACTTCCATTCAATTCAATGAAACTTTAATGAAAGGATTTAGAGTGCCTGTGATGAACACTTCTAACACTTTTTTTCTTGTGTGTGTGTGTAGGTGTGTGTGTGTGTGTGTGTGTGTGTGTGTGTGTGTGTGTGTGTTTGTGATGGTACAAGTGTTGTTTGATATACAAATAAAAGTTTAGTACATTTATCTTACAATATTTAAATATACAAATATGCTAATATATAGGTGATAATGATAGATGGACATAAGGTAATATACATTACTGTAAGTGATTTGAAGCTACTGTACATGACCCCATACACAGCGGTGTGCTGCTCTGTGTGTTGTGGCTTAATCCTCATTACTAATATCATTAATATTTAGTGTGACTTGTGACAGTGTAGACTTTAGCTCTAACCAGACAGTATAGCCTTCGTTGACCTTATATTTTGGTCAGGCTCGGGTGTCTAATATTTGCCAGTTTTTGGTTTGTATCTCTTTGGACAGGGACTGTTGACCAAGAACAATCAACAAGCCTTGCATTTTCAGTAGTGTGACCTAGTTGTTATGCCATAACAATTTTGAATTTGTCCAATTGCGACCTTCGACAGACACTAGCAGGCTCTAAAATGAGATGCGGATTCAGAGTTTTACATGAGGTGGTTATAAATTAACAGATAATATAAATGTTACAAATGAACATTAGGTGAGCAGGTTACATTGTGACCCATAACAACACGCTACATAGCGAGATTTGCAGTGATAAGCAACTGGGATCTTTGCACCAGATCTGACAGAAGTTTTTAAATACAGCTATTCAAAAGCACAGAATAGTGCACTTACTGCACTCTAGTGAAATGGCAAAGTTTATAATCTAATTAATACATATTAACCCTCTTTAACATTATTAAATGTACATGCTGAATCACTGATATGTGTTGACTTGCACTGAGTCACAGTTCTAAAGTTCAATTTCGAACGGTTTGTTTTATTTTCATAATAAATGTCATGTGAAATGACATTCACATTACTAACAACTCAAATTAATAACATTTTATACTAAATAAAGCACATGGGGTGTCCCTGATATGATCATTGTCAGTTTTCTGTTGTTCAATAACAAGAAATAGAATCTGATGTAAAATTAAAAAAATTCAAAATTCCTTCCTTCGTTGATTCATATTTTTGTTCCTTCCTACATTAGGTCCTTTTGTTCATTCATTCGTTTGTTCATTCATTCCTTCCTTAGTTTGTTCAGTCCTTCCTTGAACTCTTCCTTAATTCGTTTGGTCCTTCCTTCTTTCCTCTCTTCATTTGTTCACTCATTCTTTCTTTCATATTTTTGTTTCTTCATTAGGTCTTTTTCATTAGTTCGTTCCTTCCTTATGTCCTTCCTTAGTTTGTTCAGTTCCTCCTTAAATTCTTCCTTCATTCGTTTGGTCCTTCCTTCTTTCCTCTCTTCATTTGTTCAATCATTCTTTCTTTCATATTTTTGTTCCTTCGTTAAGTCTTTTGTTTATTTGTTTGTTCCTTCCTTCTTAGTTTGTTCAGTCCTTCCTTGAATCATTCCTTCATTAATTTGGTTCTTCGATCCTTCCTTCCATTCCTTGTTCGGTCTCTCCTTTTATTTGGCCCTTCTTTCCATTCTTCATTCATTCCATTTAGTGAATGTTTAAGGCTGTTTGGTGATTTAAGTCCTCATACAGTCGACATCCATAATTTTCAGTGACATGCAGTCTATAAAAAGTCTCTGGGTCATTGCGTATAAAGACTTTGGACGTCTTCTTGGACATTTTGAATGTTTCCAAAAGGTTTGCTGCATTTATAAAGCACCCATGTCTTGAGGTTGTTCAGTATGATGTGATTTACTTTCTATGTGTGATTTAATTGGACAGGAATCACAGGACTAATTTGTCTACTTTAGACAATGACCATAGACAAGAAAAAAATAAAGTAGTGACTGCAGGTTGAAGGAAAGTAGTGGAGTAAAAGTATCAATACTGCACTAAAAATGTACTCAAGAGAAAGTAAAAGTACACATTTTTAAAACTACTCAGTAAACTACAATTCCTGAGAAGACTACTCAATTACAGTAGTTTGTAATTAGTTACTTTACACCACTGCATTCAAAATATCTTAATTTGTATTCTGAAGATGAACAAGGGGGTTTGGATGGAGTAATTAATAACATAATTTTCAATTTTGGGTAAACCAACCCTTTAAGTATTTAAAGTACACTATTATTCTCATTTAAGTATCGTTTAAGGCTTCTGTATAAATGATTTATGTTGTTCCAAAAGTGTCTCCCATGAATAAGAAATGGCTTAGTCTAAAATGCTAAAACATACATTTGCTTAACTTGGGCTTTTAAAGACTGCACAAATTAAGCTGAATTAGGGAAGGTGTCAAGAAATAGCCAAGATATAAAATAAACATTCATCACCCCTAGTTGTTTCAGCCAAACGCAGATAAAAGAGGAGCTTTTTGTTTTTTTTACCTAATGAGATGACACAAAAAGCTAGAGATTAAAGAGTCAAAAAGAAGAATAAATTATTAGATGCTGCTCCAGATTTTAAAAGGGAAAAATAAACTACTCAAAGATACTAGATGAAAATGCTGTCAGGATGCCCCAATACATTTTTATGCATTATATATTTTTTTTCAATCTCTTATGTATTCACCTGAGGGAGATGGGGGACCTGTAAACTTTCAAAGCTGGATAACATTTAAAAATAAATAAATAAATATTTTGTCAAAGGAGCTATTGCGGGTATATAAAAATGTTGAATAGAAAGGCACTAATAAATATTTATAGATACTCTGCAATTAATTGACAATGCATCATTTTATGTTCTGGCAGTACACAACTAGTTTTATTTTTATACGATAGTATAATAATTAAATTATACATTTTCTAAATAAAAATATATAATTACATACATAATTTTTCCAATTATTTTTAACATCAGCAAACATAGTCAAGGCAGCTTTGAAATCAGGTATTCATTTTCCATCCCTCCAGTGGTATTGACTCCACAATGAATTCAAGTCATGTCAATTCGTCGCTTCTGAAGTACGGGATTTCATCGGATGCTACAGATTCTTCATGGAAGCCTGAAGTACAACCAATTAAATCCGTAGAGTCTAAGTGAGTTTAGATTCTTGTTATTTTCCAGGAGGAAAGAGCACTAGCAAATCCATTTTCAGATGCAATCAGTGTGGGTCGGGTCACTTTGAATCAATTTACTTAAGTAAACTTAACTGTATTTACATGAATGTTAGTGTACGTCCAAGTCAATTGCACAACCGTTCTATGTATCAATTGGATAATGAGCATGAATGAAGTGATCAATGTATCAGCAAAAGAATGTTTAATTCTGTTCCATTGCCTGTGCTTTTTCTCTCTAAAAGTTGTTCGTTCATTCATTTTCTTGTCGGCTTAGTCCCTTTATGTATCCGGGGTCGCCACAGAGGAATGAACCGCCTCTCTGAACGTTGTAAATAAACTAATTTTGTACTTAATATAGAGTACACTATATTTTATTCCCCTCACTCATACACTTGCCAATCTGTTTTTATGTCCTTCATGAGTTTTTTGTTGCTTTACGTTTGTTGTTGCTTTTTTATGTTTGTTTCCTTTATTTTTCCTAAAACAATAGTCAGATTCTGTGTTTTTCAGAAGTTACACAGCCTAAAGTGCGAGCTGTGTGTACATTACACTATATGTAGTATTAGAAGAAGCTATGCATATAAAACACATACTTAGCATCTTATATTTACCACATATATTTACTCTACACTTTGACAAGTTGTCACTGTCATCTTTAGTGTACTTTAGTTTACTTTTCCTCCTTATTTTAGAATTTAACGTAACAAAGTAGTTCTTTACCCCGATTATAAACACGACAAAAAGTGCTGTTGCAAAAGGGATAGTTATGGTACATCGCTTAACAATCTAAAGGGCATTGTATGCTGGTATAATTTTATGCAAGATCTTCCAAGGCAATTTGATCATGATTGTTCAGCTGTTTAAATCACCTGCTGATAAATCAGAGGAATACAATGACTGACAATAGACTAATGAACATCACTGCAGAGTTGTGGTACAAAAAGTAAATAAATAATATATACTATCTTGGTTACATTTTCCTCATGTGTTAGCAAAAAAATGAAGATTAATTCCAAGCATGCTTTCTTTATGTGGAATGCTTTAGCATATTCTCTCTACTTCAAACACATTCTAAAAGTCTTCAATAGATTATACCCTGGGGATGAAATATGCATAATCTGAATGCTATTAACATGCTATGCATTCCTAGACTGTTGTATGAATAAAACAGTGTTTACTACACTATGTGAAAAAGGAACCTGTTTATAAACAGATTCAACAGTTCATTTGAGACATCTAATCCTGTGATTTATTTTTTTATTTTTGTACTGTATTTCATTGTATTAAACCCTGCACAAACCTAAAGTGTCATAAATAAAGTGTCACAGAGAGAGATGTGAGATCTCAGAAACCTAGATTAAAGCAGTGTGTTGTTAATATAGACAGAACACTGACAGCACCTTTAAAGCTTAGAATGAAAATAAAACGCTCATATATAAATCTGTTCGAGTCTACAGAATTACAGCTGGACAGAAAATGACAGAAGGAAAAAAAGATGTCAAACTGAACGCCATTGCTCACTGTAGATATATATATGTGAAAAGATGCTACCATGGCATATTGAGAAGGTGTATATCTTCTCCTAAACCATCTGATTCCTGTTGACTGTCAGGTTATGCAAAAATAAAGCTGGCTTAACCTTTTTTCGATCTCCCTTCCTCATTTAGTCCATTTTGCAGTTGACAGTGACATGCCATAGCTGACCTGTTGTATTCCCAAAGACTTCTCAATATCTATGCCACTGCCCTTACTATCTGAAATAATGACCACACTTCAAGCAGAGAATGTGTTTGGAAGAGAAGGGTTGTGGAGCACCAGTCCCAGAGCCGTTACACATTCACAAATAAGGCATGTTGTGCTTTTGCCATGGATTTTGCAGGCGAAATGGATTGGAGGATCGTCCATATTTTGGCAATGCATCAAAGTCACATTTAATCCAAGCAGATTTATGATGATCAATATGGTGAATCGGCCATACTTGAAAATAAATCACATTTGCTTGGATTCTGATTGAAAGGATTGGATTTTGCCTTTACAAATGCACAGAAAGACAGTAAATGTGACCAAACCTTTAGCCACCCACCTTACTACAACCCCCATTCTTCCTTCTCCTCCTCCTTCTCTTCTGCCTCCCCATCTCCTCAAAGATAGATCCAATTTTCTCAGGTTTCTTTTTTCTCAATCTCTCGACTCGACTGAGGAATATAAATTAGTGGTGGTGGGTGAGGGGATGGCCTTTGGTGTACGTTCAATTTAGATCGTGTACTAACGTGTGGAGTCTTGTTTGATTGGAAGCAAAAGGTGTTACTAATTTTATGGCTTCTGCATTGTTGCAGAAATATTATTTAGGACACAAACGTTTGTTTTAAAGGAATTTCACATGATTATTTCAAATTATATGACAGGCACTGCACTACTTTAAGTAACTGGATTCCAAATTTTGCATGCCATTGTGATCTTCAGTCGCTGTCATCTCTTATGACAGGAATGTTTCATTATTAAGTAATTAATGCATTTGTGACTGCTGTTGGCTAGGGGAAGTGGAAGACAAATGTACTTTGTGTCAAGCTGTGGCAGACCGCAAACCTTGTTTGGATTTGTTTATGTATGAAAATAAAAACTTAAGCAGCTTTACTTTAAAAGTCTTGCACTGGAGTCTGGGGCTACACGGTGAACTGGCGATCAGTAGTAAATCTCCTTCTGAAGGCACTGTTCTGCAGAAACTCCAAATACACCATGAAGAAGATGTAACTGCTTTCATTGATGAGTAATAAACACACACAACTACGACAATATACTGTATGTTGTCTTTTTCTAAGTAGTTTTCCTGATGAGTATATGAATTGCGATGCCTTTATCACTGTTTAGAATACTATGGAATAGGACGCATGCCACATTCAGTGTAAGAATCCACATCATCAGTCAAAATTATTTATTTTAGAGGTTGGAGTGAAAATGCTATAAAATTTAGTATTTTCACATGTATCAGATATGCTGTAGTAGCATTTAATACACAGTGCCACAGTTCAGTGTGAAGCTTCACATTATCCCGTGATGATTAGCTTATATTTTGTTATCATTTGCTGTTTATTACGCATAGCTTGTCAAGGCTCCATCTGAAAGCTCGGGCTGGAGATTTACTACTGATTGCACAACTGGCTTCACTGACAAAATGTACATGAAAATTCATTCATTCATTCGTTTTCTTTTCGGCTTAATCGCTTTATTAATCTGGGGTCGCCACAGCGGAATAAACCGCCGAATTACGCAGCGGATGCCCTTCCAGCTGCAACCCTTCATTGGGATACATCCATACACACTCATTCACACACATAAACTACGGACAATCTAGCTTACCCAATTTACCTATACTACATGTTTTTGGACTTTCTGGGGACAACCGAAGCACCCGGAGGAACCCATACGAACACGGGGAAAACATGCAAACTCACAGAAATGCCAACTGACCCAGCCAGGTTCGAACCAGTGACCTTCTTGCTGTGAGGCGATTGTGTTACCCACTGCGCCACCGTGCTGCCCTACATTAAAATTGCTGTTGATTTAATTATGCAGCCATACAAAAATCACCTAATGCCATTTTATTTTTTATTTTTTTGCTACCTTGTGTGAGGTTCCAAGTCAGTTGTACTGTTACCAAAACGTGAGATATACATGCTGCTGATCACCGATTGGTCTGAGAGAATAGTAACTAACACTAACTTGTGACACAAGACACCAAACCTGCTATGTATAAATAATCAACAGTAGCCACTGCTGTTTTTTTTGGCTTGCATGACTAATTTGTTTTTATTCTACTGCAAGAAAAAAACTTTAGTTAGTAAAAGTCAGTAAAAGAGGTCCAGGCATTCCTCCCATTTGTAGCCGAGGAGCAGATCGGAATGAAAAGGTTTTTAGACAGTCAAGGCAGTAGATGTGGTGCAACTATAGCAATATTACCACTCTCTTTAAGCCATACTAAACTGCCGGGCCAAAAGCCAAACCAAAAGGAACTAAAGCGGGTCATGCCACACAGTGCAAAAGTGGTTTAAGTTAACGGCTAATATTTATTTTTTGGTTAAACCTTCTCTTTAAGGTTTCTGAAAGGATGCATTGTTTCTTGCAGTAGCTTGAGACCACATACGAGAATGCGCAAAGGCTGTTTCAGAGTCTCTAAAGCATGTCATAATGAAATCAGGTAATAAAATGCCAGCTGCTCCTTTGGGTAATCACACTTGTGTGTTTTCAGATGTATTAAATATTGAATCAGAAATCCTCTCATGTAACGACAGACGTGCACATGCATATGAGCACGCAAACATCTGTGCACATGGACATCAAATGTTTGTGGTTTTGCTTATTATGGAAGTCTGGCTATGCAAAATAACCAATTCCTCAATCAAAAGACAACTGGATGATGGAATCTTGATTATTACCAAATCTGTGTGCTTTTTTGTTTTTCTGACCTTTAAATTGGTTGATGCTGTTAATGCTCTGCAGTTATTCTCTGTTCTGTCAGTTTACGCTTCAGGCTTTTCCACACTTGACTCATTCGGAGTGTTTGTTTTATAACCCAAGTTGGGTTTAGTTGGACATATTGGCAATCATAGTTTGTTATGCCCCAAAACAGGTGCTCCAAGATTGCCTGAACGAGGAGGTCTCAGTCTGATTGAAAAACAAACTCTGGAAAGTTTCGACAGAGGTGAGAAAGCAATCCAATCCAATAAACCAAGGAGTACCACAATTCAAAATGTGCTACATAAAAAGCAGCAGTGTTAGATTTTTTGGAGCGAGCACCGGAGTGATAGGAGTTGAAATCCACAAAACAGCTTCTCATCTGAAAATTATGTGTATGGCTTTGCTCTGTGCATTGCAAGAATGCTATTCTTTGATTCCTTCTCGTACTCTATTAAAGTATAATTGATTTTACATATAATCTGAAATATACTTGACAGAGTGGGAAGGATGCCTACATACGTATACATGTGTAAGCATGTGTGTTATGAAAACCTAGAAAAAGCCTGTGTATGGAATTTGTTCATCCATTCTGAGGGATGAACCGGAGGAGCATAATCAGGTGCACTCTGACGAATGAGAGGACCATTTTACTCACATACGACCTGGGTTTTTTTTTTTTTTTGAGATTTTAACAGTTTTGTGTGTGTTGTGCATCAGTTAAGACAGCGTTAGCACCTGTCAGCTTTAATTATGGGGAAAACTGGATAATTTTGATCTTTTGTTCGCTAATTTCATCTTCTGGGTTTAAAATTATTTTTGGGGCGTGATCAAAATTGGTGACGTAGCGCAAAACTGCAACTAGAATGATGACGTGTTGGTTTATCATTGTTATTCATAGCAGAGTTTTCTTATTCTATGAGAAGACCCTGCTTCTTAATTTTTTTTATGAGAGCATGTGCTTTCCGAAGGCTAAGCAGATCTGCCAAGCTGGGAGACCCAATGACTGGGTGAGATCGCGTCTGCATGACACGGGTTGCACAGTATGTGTTTGTTTCCATGATCCATGGGGTTTGTTGCATGTTTTATCGCGATTCTATCCGTACCGAAACTGTAAAGCTGTTGGTTTGCAGCAAGCATTATTACCTGGAGAGCTGTACGAGAATTGGAGAATGGCAAACTTTGTCATTTATCAGTTGAGTTCTCTACAGTCTATGTTTCGTTATTCAGACACATCTCCTATATATGTGTGGCTGTGTTTGCATATGTTTAAAAAGCCCCTATTATACATTATAAAAGGTCATATTTTGGTTTTGGGGGTCTCCAACAACAGCTGATATGCATGGAACATCAAAAATCACTTTCATCGTCTTATAAAATGCATTTATTTTTACCTAATTTTAGATTAGAACGTCTTTATTGTCCCCGAAGGGCAATTAGGTTTGGGTTAATTATCCCAGCGACTTGATATGAATCATTCAGCGATTCATTTGTTCCCAAACCCCTCCATAGTGCGATGCTAATCTGCGCTGATTGATCTGATGACCCAGTCTGTTGCGATTGGTCCATAGCATTCAACGTAAGAGAATGTCCACCACGGTTTATCAATATTAAAGTAGTCAGAGTGCATAGTGTATGCATGAGCATACCTTTAAACACTCCTGACACATATAACGTGACCCTACCAATTTGATTTTTCTCCTGTAATCCCCACCTTTTCAGAAAAATTTCAGACTCAGACGATAAATAAACACAAATAATTAATGACTTCTTATGCAGCTGAGTACCAACTGATCCACGGACTGGTACCAGTGCGCGGTCCTGAGGTTGGGGACCACTGTTTTACAGGATTGCAAAAATCATGTTCTTTGATGAGACAAAGCAGCGCTTTTCAATCCTGGTCCTTGCAGCTTCCCACTGTGTTTCAGTTCCTGTATTTGTTCCAACTCACCATAAGTGGCCTGACAATTGAACATTACAGGATAATCTGCCAGTGTTAAAGTGTGTTCAATTCAAGGGTTAACATGCATAAGACGTGACTTGTATACTAATCACGACTGTAATAATTAAAACTGCTGCAAACTGTTGTGTCGTGCAGTTTTTTGAATTAATTAATTAATTTGTTATTATAACTTTTTTTAAAGAAGTAAACTTCAAGTTCAGACAATTTCCCGTGCGTAGGGGGTTGAGAGCAGTGAACACTACAGTATATAGTGTACATGTTGATCTCAACACATTTCCTCTTTGGAGCTCTCTTCTAATGAGCTGCTCATCTAAGGCCATATCCACATGTGCACTGGTATTTTTATAAACAGAGATTTCCTACTTTCACTTTCGCTTTCACTTAAAAAATCTCTGATAATGACTCTTTTATGCTATAGGTTCACATCGAATTCAGTATTCTAACTAGTAAATTGCATGCAAGTCAATGCAAATGTAAGAACACAGGCGGATAACAGTGTGTGTGAATGACACAAAATACGCAAAGCATTTGCCACAAAAACGGCAAATTTTTCATTCTTTGAAACATTTTGCATAATGTAACTACAAAAGACAGCTGAATATGTAAGACTGCTCTAGTGCGCTTTGGATATTTTAATGAAAAAATCGTACATATTGTGGCACGAAATCACATTTTTATATAATTGAATTTTATGTAAATTTGAAGGTGCTCATAATAAGCTAAACAGTCTCCCCCCAAACCAATCTCTTTAGCATTCTGACATATTGTTGTGGCATTTCTTCCTGAACAGATTGCTCCATTTGGCGCTTTGTGAAAAAAGGGAAACATCTTGGCTCATGCATCTGTGCAAGAAACAATAGCTTTTGTCAGCCCGCCGAAACAAGATTAGCAACCAACTGTGCCCTCTGAGGCTTCAAAGAAAAACCGTTAAAGAGAAGAACAGATAGGTTAGAGATTGCGGGCAGCTGTTTGTTGTGGATGATCTACTAATGATAAGAAAGCCATGCAGTTGCCTAAACTTAGAAGTGAAGCTTTAAAAGATGAATCACAGTGCACTTGACGTCCTGCCGTGCTGGGGTGGGGGCTAAAAGGTTTTTTAGAAACAAACACTCGCTGTATTTGACCAAAAGACCAATAAGTACTAGTGCTTTTCCCACTAGGGGACAACAGCATCAAAATGAACTGTCTTTCCATAGCCTGTTACCTGGGGGTCATCACAGCCATCCAAATCTGTCAGGGCAATTTACGGCCCCGTCTGATCACCAGCATCTGAAGACCAACTCGTTATGGTTCCCGCCAGTAGTTCAATCAATCTCAAGCCCACCTGCATCCAGATCAGCTGGGCTTCAGGAGAAAAAAAGCGGGTTGTGAAATCATAGAGGTGGCAGGAGCACCGGGGGCAGTAATTGAAAGTTTAGAGATCGTTCATGCCATAATGTCCTCAGAAAGGGTTTTTAATGTGATTTCGCAGGAGAGGCGTGCAATGAAGATCCAGCCGACAGTCCTTGAAATGGCTTAACACACTTAGCACTAAATCTTCCCGACACACCTGGCAATCTTATTAATTTAGCATTTTCCATAAAACTGCCTTTTTATTTACTGATAATAAAGATAGAGTGGTCTGTGAAAGCTGCGTTTACCAAGCAGGATTTACCACATTGTGACTCCGTATGGCAGTTTAACTCTATAGTCTTTCCATCTGTCTGATTTTTGTATCTTTTCCCAGCACAGCACCGGTTGAAATGGGGTGAGCTGTGTTTTTGATAGCGTGTACAAGTGCGTGCGGATGCTCAAAGCCGAGGGCTAAAAGGTCTGTTGTATCTCTTGGGAAGCTCTATTTCGCTTCCTCTCCGGTTTTCTCAGGTCTCTATCATGGTTTGGGAAAGTCTGACTGAACTTGCTGTTTTTAGATTGATTCGCTCAGACGTGCTAAATCAGAGGTGACATTTCAGGCTTTGCTTTGTTTTAAAAAGTGTTCAACTGGGGATTGCATTAAGCTGTGCTGGTTGTTCCTACAAAATGAAAAAGACTTTAAAGGTGGGGGTTATAGTGTTATAGCTGGTTGGTCAAAATTGACTCAAAGGAGGACAGTTGTACCCCAAATTTGCACAGCTTCCATGAAAATATGAAAATAATTGTATTTTTTTTCTAAAACATTGTTTAGGGTTTTTTTCTGTCATTTAAATGGTGCCCTGGGGTCTCTTCGTCATATATTGCTTAAATGATCTTAGATTATTTGGCAGATCCTGGATCTTTTAATCTTGTTAACTTATCTTTGGGTAATTTTTTTTCTTCAAACTAGCTCGAGAATCAGATTGAAATGTCTGGTTGAACTGATCTGAGATCATTGCATGTGTTGTGAAAGACTGATCAATCGACCCTTGAAATTATGATCACTAATAGAATGATTGGTTGATGGCACAGCAGCCTAATGACATCAGCTGATTAATATTCAATTATCCATGTGAGCAAAATTACATAAAATTTGTAGTAAACTGTTAGTAAAATATAATATGCAATAACTTTGCACTTTCATGTGTCAAGAGTATTTAGCAATTAGAGAATTTTATTTACTATAGCAGCCTATTCAAGTTCTTAAGAAATGGCTGGTTTAATTTTGCATCAAAAAAACTTTTGATATCAGTAAAGGTGTTTGCAACTTTTGCGAAGCATCAAATCACTGGCATTTTACAGTAGCTGTCAAAACGTGTACATGACTGCATAAATTATTATTCCTTTCCTTAAAAAAAAGAAAAAAAAAAGAAAAAATGAGGAATATTGGCCATGTCTGTTATCTTTCACAAATTGTAAGCATTTTTATCCA
>CAIGQQ010037945.1:1271472-1289259 GCA_903798035.1 Danio albolineatus | reverse complement strand
ATATATATATATATATATATTAAAACTTATACATATATAAAGCTATTTTGCATACTTTCAGTATTACTGTACTTTTGCTTGAAATGACCCGATATAAAATGAGCTGGTTTGAGCCAGACCTGTTGCTATGACAACAACTCTTCGATGAGTTTTGAAGAACTAAATGAACCTGATTGTGTCAAATCATCAATAACCAAATCCAGGTAATTGAGCAATCCACGTATGAAGAACAGACTTCTGGCCATTTTTGGCCTGTATGTCAACAGGAGGGTTAAATAAACAGTCATTGTGGTGTTTACAGTACAGAATTTGTTCTTATTTTACTCAAAAATAAATACATTTTCTTTTTCAGTTCCATTTGATAACATTGGTTAACTACATAAAACTAAAAGTATAATACTTCTCCCATAGTTTATTATTCCTCATTTAATTTTCATTTCAGAATTTAATAACATATTATTAAGATCAAATGTTTCAACACATAATAGTATTTCATGGACTTGAGCTAACATTTAAGTAACAGAAAAACAAGTTATTTTTATTAATGAAAGTCTTGTAGCTTTATAAACACTGTAGATGTGACAAACTCATATATTTTACTTATAAATTAACTCCAAAACTAATATTAAGTATTAGGGCCTTATTGTAAAGTGTTACCATTGATTACAGTGTGTTTGAAATTATAGTGCATGTATGAAACTTCAGTAACACTTTGATAAATACTTAGAATGCATATTTAAATGTGTATTATAATTCATTCATTCATTCATTCGTTTTAATTTCGGCTTAGTCCCTTTCTTAATCTGGGGTCGCCACAGCGTAATGAACCACCAACTTATACAGCATATGTTTTGCACAGTGGATGCCATTCCAGCTTCAACTGAGCACTGGGAAAAATGCATTATTCAAGTGGTGGTGTTTTAGTTTAGTACCAGGACTAAATACGTTTTAAGATTGTTTTCATATTTTAATCTTTGTGCCGGAGTAGCTGCAGTCAATTTCTGGCAACTGATATAAACCACAATGCGTTAAAAACTATTAGTACTAGTGTTGTTTTAGCACTCATTATAACACACCCTAACAGAATGCCTGTTCAGGCTTCCTCAGTTTAAATTGCATTGTGCCGCAGGCTGTTTGAAACTGTTGGGGAAAATGTCAAATGTCAAATAATTTTGTTCACTAAGCATGCATATACTGTCTGTGGAATCTATGTAATGTTCACACTAAAGTGGTTCAAATTATCCAGGAAGCGAAAGACTGTACATTTGAAATGTTTTGATCTGCAGAAGAGCCTAAAACTCTAATTTGTGAGAAATAATCTTATGCTCTGTTTCATTCAAATACTGTATTTTACCCATGACTCTCTTCTCTATGCATCAGTGGTTGCCCAGTTTTACTAGGTTTATAGCGGGTAGGTCTCTGGATGGGAGCCTGAAAGAGCTTAGTCTGTAATAAATCCTGCAGTGTTGACAGTGACAGAAAGATCTGATATACAATACCAAACAAGCACTGCAGATATCTGGATTGCTTTCGAGAGGATTACAGTGTAGCATCTGCTGAAATTATGCAGTCATGTGGGAAAGTTATATGCCTGCTGTGTGAATGTCAGCAGAAAGTAATATGCAGAGTGGTTTTTTTTTCAGTGCTTTTTTTAATCAAATGTAACGGCATACCCTAAATATATTTCCTGTTAATAGCACAGATGTTAAAAAAAATAATAGTTATTATATTTTCAATGAAAACGTAATATGTTATTAACATCTAGCATGCTATCCGGTTTTTAGCATTAACCATGTTTAGTTTGTGTTAGACCCAAGTTCCCTTTTTGTATGAATTTTTAAATTTTAAGACAAGAAAGGACTTGCATCTTTGATCTTAAAAGTTGTAAATGTTTAACAGGAATTGTAACTTTTCTCTTGTGCACGCAACAAAAGTTAAACAAGCTTAACTGTGAGATTTATTTTTAGCTTATTAAAACAGCACTTTTGTCTTGACACCTCCCAAAAAAGTTGAACTGTAGTTTGTGCATTGAAAAACAAGATATTAAATGTATTATTATTAGTCAGTCATTCATTTTCTTTTCGGGTTAGTCCCTTTATTTATCTGGGGACACCACTGTGGAATGAACCGCCAACTTATCCAGCATTTGTTTTACGCAGCAGATGCCCTTCCAGCTGCAACCCATACACACTAATTCACACACATACACTACGAATTTAGCTTACCCAATTCACCTACTGTATGCCACGTCTTTGGACTTTTATGGGAATATTGTGAATATTATGTTTTAATATTTATGAATACACTCTCAACTGACCTTTTTCATGTAATACGTACCGTAGTTGTTGACTTTAAATGAAATGAAAAAATAGCTTCAGCTGTTTAGAATGTTGCAAACTTCCCAATTTTTACTTCAGCACTCAACAACCAGAGTGCTATTTATAATGAATGATGCCACGTATTTAAAACCTTCGTTTCTATCTTAGGTTAACTGATGTGCTTGCATAATAAATGCCTCATCTAGATCTTTTGAAATATTTACATTTTCAATGTAAGATGTTCCATCTTCAAAACCACATGTGATTTCTAACAAGGCATGTCACACTGAGCAGTCTAAATACAACAAGAGATGGAGCGTTCCCTTGTTTAATGTTGCCACCTTAGATGCTATTGGGCACATACACCATATACTTCACCCAAAAAATTTTACTCTTTAGTTGTTTTACAGATGTTGGATCTCTGTTGGAGTAGACAAATTCTCTAGTCCAATTCTTTTCTGTTTTTTCTTTTTTTTTTTCTTTTTACTTTTTTTTCAGAAGCTGTCTGTGTGGGGTCCCAAGTAAATGCAATTTTCTGACAAATAATTTATTTGTTATATTTACAAAACATTACTGAAATTGTATTGTTTAACTAATGAAAAACATTAAAAAGTCAATAGACCTCATAGCTTTCAACCTCTGCCCACCTTAATTTTGAATGAAGCACCAAACACGATTTGGACCATATCTGTTTGTTTGCATTAATAAAATCTTTCGCATAACATCTTTTAAGGCTGAGTGATTAAAAGAATTTAAATCAAACCTACAAACTCAAACACCCAAACCAGTGTAGGCAAGTAAATTTCTTGGGGAAAAAACAGCCGTTGCTGAATAAACAGAAGATTTAAGTGCTTTCATTGATTCAGCGTAACTAATAATCACATGACCATGTAATCATCTCACAGAAATATTTATTCACTCGACTGTACTGTATCTATGTGGTGAGTTGAGTAAAAACATGTAAAAACATGATCTGGAGTCTTCTCTATTAGTGGATGGATGATAACAGTCTTCTGAGCTCATTCGAGTGATAACGTTCAAAGTGGGTACCAAAATGAAATAAATAAAACTTTCTCCCGAAGAATAAAAGGTCCCACTTTATATTAAGTGGCCTTAACTAATATGTACTTACACTGAAATTAATAATTTATTACAATGTACATATTGTGTAAATACATGTTTTTACATTGTACTTATGCTTGATCAAATAACTGTAATTACATCTGTAATACATTTTTAAAGTGTTCTTAAATACATTATAAAAACAGTAAGTACATTGTATTTATTTTTTCATGCAAGTACATAGTAGTTAAGGACACTTAATATAAAGTGGGACCGAATAAAATGTTATAGGAAAATTATATCAAATACAAACCCCGTGCTCTGTATATGATGTAATATATATCTACATATATACCCCCACCACCACCTATCTTTTAAAATATTTTCCAGATAATGTTTGAGCAAGGAAATTTGCACAGTATGTCTGATAATATCTTTTCTTCTTGAGAAAGTCTTATTTGTTTTATTTTGGCTAGAATAAAAGCAGTAAAAAAAAAAATCGTTTTAAGGTCAAAATTATTAGCCCCTTTAAGCTATATATATATATATACTTTTTTCTCAATAGTCTATAGAAAAAACCATCGATATACAATAACTTGCCTAATTACCCTAACCTACAGTTAAGCTAATTGTTTTATTTCTCATTGTTTTATTTTAATACTTTATTAAAAATCATTCATTTTTGTCATATCAATTTTCTCTGCATGTGTTTAACTGCAAACAAATAAGAGATTTAACCATACTATATGATTTTATACATGCTACACAGAAATTAGTTTGTCCTTCAAATCACAGATGGCAGCAGATTTTCATTACTAGCAGCTATCAGTTCAGGTTTCTGGAAGCTGGAAAAACACACCAGCTGTCACAGGTATCTGGCAGATCCTCTTGCCTCGTCGTGATCCGATAATAGAGCCACCTGAGCAGTTCTGCATATTTTGTTATGCAAGCATGTAGAGTCTTTATATTTATAGAAAGAACCTTTCTCGACCTGTGGAGATGTACATCAAAGACTAGTCTCGCTCTCAGTAAAGCAGAGTTAGATTTATTATAGTTCCTGTTCAAAATTCCGCAGGTGCCTCAGGCTGAATGTAGAAGTTTCCATGCATGTGTTCCACAATTTGATATTTCCATCTCCTGTGAGCAATTGAAGTTTAATGTCTGCGCTGACTGCGATAAATCTTAATGGTTCTGGTTCAGTATGGCTACATGAGCAGTGAAAGCCAAGCAGTTGAATGTGAGACGGGTTACTCTGTTAATTACCACAGTGCCACAGCAGGGCAGGCGGTGAGCATAAAACTTATCCAGCGTAGGTGGATTTATTCAGCTTGACATATTGCCTTCCAATTCAGAGAGCAACAAACGGAGCGAAAACCCAGGTTTATCATCCTAAGTGGCCTTCATATACATCTTTCTACTGTATGGAGATATTCAGAAGCCCTTATGTGGTTTTAAAGGGATAGTCTGTGGAAATGATGAAGTTAAATTGAAATGCTGTTGTCATTTACTCATTCTTGAGTCATTCCAAACCTACTGTTTGATGTACTTTCTTATCTGGAAAACGTCTAATATTTAAATCAGCTCTCTAGTATTTGTTTTTCCGTGATATTAATTTGTAAATAAATACCTTTATTTTGGTACAAATACAAATATATATATGCATTTTTTTCCTTTATTTAAAATTTATGTATTTATTTTTTTGATCCAAACATGTATAAATTTGTCATATGTAAAATATATATTTTAAATCATGCAGTTTTCTCCATAATATAAAAAATAAATGTGGTCGAATCAGGGTCGAAAATCTACTTTTCTACTAGAAAACAATATTTGCTCCTATGGAATTGATTTTCAGGGACCTTTATTTTAACCTTTGTAAGGACATTTGTTTCAATCATGATTTTTATTGCATCATTGTCTTGTCAAATATTATTTAAACAGTTTCATAAATCAGTCAAAACACTCAACTGTGAGACATTCAGCCAATAAAAAAAATCTAATATGTGCTAACTGATCATTGTGTTCATGCAACTCATGCAAATCGTGTTTGTGTGTGATTGTTATCAGAGTCCATTAAAACAACAATAATAAAAAATGAGAAATAAATACATACAGCAACATACATTTCTAAATATAATACATTAAATTGACTCTGGGCAGGGCGCCATGGTGGCGTAGTGAGGAGCACGTTCGCGCCTCGGCTGGGTCAGTTGGCATTTCTGTGTGGAGTTTGCATGTCCTCCCCGTGGTTACGTGGGTTTCCTCCAGATGCTCCGGTTTCCCCCACAAGTCCAAAGACATGTGGTATAGGTGAATTGGGTAAGCTAAATTATCCGTAGTGTATGAGTGTGAATGAGTGTGCATGGATGTTTTCCAGAGATGGGTTGCAGCTGGAAAGGCATCCGCTGCGTAAAACAAATGCTGGATAAGTTGGCGGTTCATTCCGCTGTGGTGACCCCAGATTAATAAAGGGACTAAGCCGGAAAGACAATGAATGAATGAATGACTCTGGGCAACACGGTGGCGCAGTAGGTAGTGCTGTCGCCTCACAGCAAGATGGTCACTGGTTCGAGCCTCGGCTGGGTCAGTTGGTATTTGTGTGGAGTTTGCATGTTCTCCCCGTGTTCGTGTGGGTTTCCTCCGGGTGCTCTGGTTTCCCCCACAGTCCAAAGATATGCGGTACAGGTGAATTGAGTAGGCTAAATTGTCCGTAGTGTATGTGTGTGAATGAGAATGTATGGATGTTTCCCTGAGATGGGTTGCGGCTGGAAGGGCATCCACTGCGTAAAACAAATGTTGGATAAGTTGGCGGTTCATTCCGCTGTGGCGACCCTAGATGTGATGAAGGGACTAAGTTGACAAGAAAATTAATGAATGAATAAATTGACTCTTTTTTTCATTATTTCATTGTAATATTTCATTTTGATTACAGTTGTAATAGATTCATAGCCATATTTACTAACTTAGATTGATACCATAAAAGCACAGATGCAAAGTTATTTATTGAGGGATCTCTTGACAGTCAGTACGCTCACATGGACACCATTAATCTAATTTTAATACAATTAGGACAAGACTGTAAGAGTCCTCCATGTAAACAGCAATTTTTAATTAATAAACAGGATAGTCCATAGACACAGGGCTGCTTGACACTATTCTCTGCACCTACTGAGTCAGAAAAGGACCACAGACACACACACTGCAAAATGCGGAGGTTTCTTCTCCTTGGTATCGAATTTCATGAAAACAACACTCTTCCACCAGTCCTTACTTCGTATTTGCTTTCAATACCTCAGTTTATCACGATGACTTGCATGAAATGTTCCTGAATGACAGTGAAACTGCCGAACTGCAGTTAAATTTAAAGTATTAAAAACGAAACACCCAAAATTACATGAAACTCCAAAGGAAACGGGAATAGCGTGGTGACACAATGACGATAACCGATCTATGTGCTATATCCCGTAAAATGGGATCCTGAAAGGAACATTCAAAAAACAACTCATGTAAACACGTTAGTTATATTATTGTCTTAATCAGATTAAGGCAAATAATTGGATTACTGATGTCCATGTATTGTCAGCTGTGAATTGAAGAGCACATTTTTGTTAATGCAGAAAAAAGCAATTGAAAGAAGTCACAAACAAGCCATCAAATAAGGTTCATGCAGTCATGGAATGACACATGCAAAATGGGTTCAGAAAAATTTGGGGAGGGACATTAAATAACAGCATAAATGCTATAATATTACAATTTACCAGATTGATTCATTTAAAGACTCTGCTTTTTTCAATTTATTTGTAAATTTAGTTTTCTTCATTTTCTTCAAAATTTACATTTGTTCTTCTCTATAATAAACATTTTTTTTCACCCAGTTTTTCAAAAGGCAGTTATAAAATAGGTAGAGATTTTCTCAAAAGAATTTTCAATTTTCTCAATGTAAAAGAATAATTTTATATTAGTCTTTGGGTGAGCATTTTTTTTTTATGATGGAAAATGTACCATGGTCAAGGCTCAAAATAGCTCAATCGTTTACTGTGTGGTGGATTTATTGCCTGGCGTTTTTTTAAATCAGTATAAACAAAACGGAGGTTAATTGGATTTTTTTAAAACTCTTTTTAAAAAATGTATTTATATAAAGTAATAAATAAATATATTTATATAAAGTAGGCGCCACGGTGGCGCGTGAGTAGCACGTTCGCCTCACAGCAAGAAGGTCGCTGGTTCGATCCCCGGTTGGGGCAGGTCCCGGTTGGGCCAGTTGGCATTTCTTTGTGGAGTTTGCATGTTCTCCCCGTGGTTGCGTGGGTTTCCTCCGGGTGCTCCGGTTTCCCCCACAGTCCAAAGACATGTGGTACAGGTGAATTGGGTAAGCTAAATTGTCCATAGTGTATGTGTGTGAATGAGAATGTATGAATGTGTTTCCCAGAGATGGGTTGTGGCTGGAAGGGCATCCGCTGCGTAAAACAAATGCCGGATAAGTTGGCGGTTCATTCCGCTGTGGCGACCCCGGATTAATAAAGGGATTAAGCCGAAAAGAAAATGAATGAATGAATGAATGAATATTTATATAAAGTAATAAATAAATAAAACAAAGCATTTTTCTTTTTTCGTCCAACTGCTTTTAGAATTTTTATTTCATTGCATCTCTAAACGAAAGTCAGCTGGATTTGGAATGACACTTTATAGCTAAAAAAAACACTGTTCAAAATATTTCTTTTTTAAAACAAGCTCTACGGTGTATGAATGAGGGCACAATTTTATTTATTACATTTTTTTTTAGTAAATGATCCCTTTAGTGGACCACAAACCGTGAATTTCTTTAAACTATACATCTTGTGCACTCATGTCTGTGTATTTCTGTGCTGATTCTAAAGGTTTCAGCAGTGTGCTTGAGCTTTTCTCTTGACTCCTGAGGTTGTTAGCACCGGAAAGAAAATGAGAGAGGCTTTTTTGGAGCTATGAAAGCATTGCTAAGGGCCCCCTTTCCTCAAGAAGCGCCGTTTCACCTTTTTTATGATTTTTCTTCTCCCATTCTCTCTGTTTCTAGCAGCGCCTCTAATCCCACACAGTACTCCTGAAATAGAGGCTCTTAAAAAGAATAAACGCATATTGACAGGTTCCAATTTCGGCACCACTGCAGAATAATACAACTGGAGGAGCGAGCGAGACTCACAGCTTTGTAATCTATGATGTAAGTTGGCCTGTAAGTGATCCCCCTGGTTCTGCAGATATAGAAGAGTTTATTCGCATTTTCACAGCATATTGGCTGGAAGACTGATTGAAATCCATGCATCACTTGATATATCCTCATTAAGGGGATTGTATCGGCCTACATGCAAAAGAAGGTACATGTAGCTGCTTTTCCCAATTTGTTTAATCACCTTTTTTATCATTCAGAAACTGCCATTGCAATCTTAGATCTGTCACTTTGTTCCAGGATGTATTTTTGATTTATGATTGAATTGATGCATTGCATGTCCAGGTTCATGGCACATATTAACCCTTTACTACGCCCTGGGGTCATGCTGTGACCTTATTAAAGTAGGGTCCCAGTGACTTTTGTAATGAGGAAAGAGCAGATGGAATCATAAAAACAGAATTTAATGTATTACTCAGAATGTCATAGACAATATACACATTTTTGAAGGATTAAATCAAAGGTTTGGCTGTACATCTGTTTAAATAATAATACGGAGTGTTTTCTGTGAATTTCTTATACTGCAAGAGACCGTTTAGATAAGAATTGTGAATGTTTTGAGTGTCTGTGAGATTGAATGGTGTTGTTCGGTTTACTGAACACATATTGAAGCGCATTTGATGTTTGTGTTTTCAGCCTCTGTCGTCAGGACATGAACTATTTCCAGAGCTCATCTGAGTCACATTTTTTTTTGTGAAAAGAGCTGCCATCATAACATGTCAACATAAAAACTCGACGTCTTCTGACAATGTCAAAATACAAGTCTGGTTTGTTTTCGGTTTGCAGTTTAATTTGACCTAAAATAAAGAAAACATAAAATAATAAAAACGTATTTGGTCAATTTTAAAATATTGTTGTTGAATTGAAAATGTTTGACTGGGCATGCCTTTTGATTGATAATATACACTCACCGGCCACTTTATTAGGTACATCTGTCCAACTGCTCGTCAACACAAATTTCTAATCAGCCAATCAAATGGCAGCAATTTAGTGCATTTAGACATGGTCAAGACAATCTGCTGCAGTTTAAACTGAGCATCAGCATGGGGAAGAAATGTGATTTAGGTGACTTTGAACTACGATTCACACAGGCGCACCAAAATTGGAAAATTGGAAAACGTTGCCTGGTCTGATGAGTCGTGATTTCTAATTCTATTGCGACAATCGGATGGTAGGGTCAGAATTTGGCATCAACAACACAAAAGCATGGATCCATTCTGCTGGTGTTGGTGATGTACATTTAATGGTGTTGGGAATATTTTCTTGGCACACTTTAGGCCCATTAGTGCCAATTGATTATCGTGTCAACGCCACAGCTTACCTGAGTATTGTTGCTGACCATGTCCATCCCTCTATGACCACAGTGTACCCATCTTCTGATGGCTACTTCCAGCAGGATAACACACCATGTCATAAAGTGCAAATCATCTCAGACTGGTTTCTTGAACATTACAATGAGTTCACTGTATTCAAATGGCCTCCACAATCACCAGATCTCAATCCAACAGAGCACCTTTGGGATGTGGTGGAATGGGAGATTCGCATCATGGATGTGCAGCTGACAAATCTGCAGCAACTATGTGATGCTATCATGTCAATATGGACCAAAATCTCTGAGGAATATTTCCAGTTTGTTAAATCTATGCCACAAAGGATTAAGGCAGTCCTGAAAGACAAAGGGGGTCCAACCGGGTGCTAGTATGGTGTACCCAATAAATGGGCTGGTGAGTTTATAATTGTAAGGTCCAGCCAGATAGTCCAACGGCGGTGTCTACTGCTGGATGAAGGCTCATTTGCATGTTCTATCTTTCCAGGGCACAATGTTGATTTACTTCAAGTTTAACTCATATCTGACAATTTTGATATAAGATGGTTTAGAATGTTAATACGTTTGTTCTCTTTTCATCTGACTCCATTTTATAGTTTAATAGTACTTTATTAATTTAGTAGTTTTAAGACATTTTGGTATATATTTGAATAATCTTATAACTCTTACCGAATTTTCCCATGTACAACTTAATTAATTCTCAAACAATAACCAGGGGTTAGACTGGGTGGTCTATATTTCTGGTTTACCATGATTAAAATAATCACGTACAACTTAATTAATGCCGAAACATTAACCAGGGGTTAGACCAGTATCTCTATAGCTCCAGTTTTCCATGATTGAAATAACCACGTATAACTTAATTATGATTGAAGTATTTAACCAGAGGTTAACCGTCAGCACCATCTTAAGATCGCCACCTTTCGGCTTCGCTTTCATCTTAATGCATTTACCCTGACTTACCGTAGTGATTTGCAATGAATAACATAATTGAAGTCAAACAACAAGTTGGAATTTCTAGGATTTCCATCTAACATGTATTATATTTAGTCTATCATAAAATCTAGCACATTCTTAACTTATCTGAGTAAATAATTTCAGAGTAACAAAACGTTCAAATATAACAATTTATTAGTCAGGTAAATGTGTATTATGCCAATTCATTCAGTCAATTCAAAAACGATCAATACAAAACATCAAATTCTCAAAGGTAAATCCAAGATCAGAAGATGCATACCTGACTTTCAAAATCTACATAGTGCGGAGTTTCTAAGAAACTCAGCACCATGGGCCACTCTGAAAGCAGAAGCGCCCCGACCAGCTGGAAAATTGTTCCTTAAGTAGTAGATAAAAGGGGTGTGTGTTGAACAACAAAGGGCATTTACATTTAGTGAGGGTTCCTGAAACCCCGGTCACACCCTTAGCAGTGGTGTAAAAGATACCTGAAGTCATCAATTTATTATTTGGTTATGGCTATTTCCGAGGGAATGAGACCATTGTACCAGTCGCACTGAGACATTTCAAATGATATCAAACATGATACATATAGTCACTTGCAAGGATATAGAACAGTTCATACTTTGAGATGACCATTTTGTGTGAGTTCAGGGAAAGGGGGTGAGATGCTTCACATGTAAATGAAGGGAAGAGAAGGGTGTGAAGAATTTGGGTGAAACGTAGGTCCCATTGTCCTTTCTCAGCTGGGTGTGGTGCTTTTCAGTCTTGTGTCTCTCTTTCTCTTAAATCAGGCATATTTTCATAAATCTTACATAATAAAACTCTATATTTTTATAATTTATAATTTTGTAACTTATAATTTTAAAAAGGGGATAGAATCTACAAAATTTTAAATGGAAAAAAATATATAATTACTAATAATTATAATAAATAATTATTTTAAAAATAATTACTAATAGCACCATATTAGTAGTATTAATGAATATGTGCAAACCACATTGCGAACTTCTATTCTTGACCTGTAATTAAAAGCATATTTTGAGGTATCAATCATCCAGTTTTGAGGTATCAATCATCCAAGCTTATGTGCAGGACAATGTACTGTATTTCTTTTATTCCATAATATATACATTTCATTATTCATATTTTAGTTTACTGCACTGTTTTAGGGATATTTTTGTAAGTGTTCAAGTGTGAATGTGCTATAGTACTACAGCCAGAACCTGGAGTGACCAAGTTTTTCCAAACCCTGTTCCTGGAGGCACACCAACAGTACATATTTTGAATGTCTCCATTATCCGACCCATTAACTTCAGGTTTTGGAGCCTCTTCTGATATTCTGATGAGCTGATTTAGGTACGTATGGTTAGGAAGAGATTGAAAATGTGTACTATTGGTGTGTCTTCAGGAACAGGGTAACACAGACCTAAAGAGATCTGCATAATATAAATAACAAAACAAAAGAATTTAACACAAGCAATGGTATGAGCTTTGAATGCAGTTGTTAATTGTTTACCTTAAAATGAACTTTTCTCAAGTGTTATTGTTCTTGCAAAGTTTTATTCAAGTTCCTTATCAATCTTTACATCCATTGAGTGGTAGTAGTTTACTTTCTGAATAATCACATTTTGTTCACTACATTCTGTATGTCAACAGGTGACAAGCCATAACACTTTGTTACATATAACAAGTTTGCATATTGAAAGTAACTAAAGTAGCTTGTGATGAAAAGTGATGCTTTGACTCTGTGACGCTTGTATTTTTCCACTTGACTCAAGCAATTTTGCCAGCAAAACTGGGTCACATTGAAAGACAATTTGTGCAAATGCGTCACTCCCTAAAACATTTCATGTACAAAAATAAATTTGGACACGTTTGCAATCTCAATATCTGTTTATTTATTTATTTCTGAGGTATACAGATGTGAAATTGTTACTCAGAATCAATATGAAAGTTCACAATCTCTGAAAATTAACAAGATGCTTGATTGGAAAGAAATTCTCTCTATAATTATTCCAGTTATCTGTTGTTCCACATGGTATTTTCAGTTAAGTAATAGTGTAAAGAAATAATATTTGCATTAAAACATTGGGAAACTGTATGTAGCGTCGTGCTATGTTCATATAAGTGTCTTTTTTAGGGAATGATTTGACTATGGGAGTTAATTATCGAGAATAATTATTTCCTTTTTCCCCCCCAAGTTGAGTTTCTCCAACTTCTAAGGGTTCAATTATTCTTATCACCTAACATAACTCATTCCCATTCCAGATTCATTCCTCAGCAGGTGGTAAATTATACTTTGAATTTTGTACAGAACAGGTGTAGAATTTTATTAGGCTGCTGAGTAAGAAGCAGAAATGCTGATGATGACACATGAATGAAAATGCTTATAATAAAATCCATATATATGGTGCATTGCTTCCTAAGAGCGCATCTGATCACATACATACTTTCATACTGTACAAGTCTGTTTAAAGCACTCTAGTTCATTAGTAATTTATAGCATTGGCTTGCAACATAGGTCTTGCATTTGCAGTTCTTGGGACAGCAAACTGCGTGCACATTTATTCAGTAAATTCTGAGATGACAAGAACGTGAAGAAAGTAGGGCCATGTTCTAAGCCAATATGACATGATATGCACCATATTAACAAGGCACTTTGGGTGAAAGGAGTTTCCTTTTATACAGATTGGAGATCCACGTATTAGAAAGCATACAATTATTCAACCTTTCCTTTTTATATTAATACGGTTTTATGTATTAGACATAAAGAATAGCACAGCGATTTGAGCACAAGTGCCAGCAAAGTGCAGCTGTGAATGGTCTGAAGGCTACAGTATAAGGAAAAAAAAACATTTAAACGTTATTTCAGCACAGCATCAACTTGCACAACAGCAGGTGGTGAAAGTTCAAGTAGCTGGTAAAGAGGCTCATTTGAATAATCGCACTCCCATTAGTTCTATTTTTGTTGAAGTGTACAAGATGGATTGTTTTAATGACGTGCGTTGAACCATTTCTATGAGAGCTGAGCTTTTGTGGTAAACTGAGGGCAATGTGGATTGAGGTTTAAGAAGCGTTTTTTTGGCTGAATAAACACAGAAGACCACTGAATCAGTTCTTTGAAAATGTATGGTAGTAGCCAGAGTAATAAGATAAAGGTTTTTGTTTGTTTGTTTGTTTGTTTGTTTGTTTTTCATAGAGCACAGTAAAAACAAAAATGGTGACTGATCAAAAGTGCATAAATCAAAACAGCACAAAACAAACCCCATAGACATGCCAGCAATCTTTGCTGAAGTTAGTTGATAAGTGAAAACCAGTTCAAGGTCTTTGAGAAGAACAAGACCAGATTATCTTGCCACACCCTTCGCAGCTTAGATGAGCAATGTGAAAATTAAAGGGGCTGTATGTAATTTTTTGACTCTTCTAAAGCATAAAATACCACAATATATTTGCAGTTATTTAAGTAACATGGCAAGTGAACATACTTTTTTATCTGAAAAACAATGCTGAGCTCTTTAAAAATGTGTTTTCCGTGCCTGAATGGCTGTCTTTGTTTTGGGAATTTTAACCTGTCCGATGCCAGTTTAGCCAATTATATTTCAGCACCAGGAGTTACCCTGGTGAAGAAAAAAACACGTATTTCATTCATTTATTTAGAAAGGCTCTCTGAAAGCATGCATCTGTGACCGAAATGCAACCTCCGGTGGACAGTAGCAGACTCCGAAATGAGACAGATCCTGGTCCACATGAGATTATTGATTAGCAAATGACATAAATATTACGAACTTAAACATTATGTGAGCAGGTTACATTGTAACCGCGTGTCCTAACAACCCACTACGTGACAAGATGCGCAGTGATAAGCAATTTGGCTGTTTGTATCAGAAGAAACACAGAATATGCACTCACTCACAAAATGGTAAGGTTTATAATCTAATTAATACATATTAACCCTCTTTAACATTATTAAATGTACAAGCTGAATCACTCTTATGAGTTTAGTTCTAAAGTTCAAGTTCAAACTGTTTATTTTCATGATCTGACGTGACGTTGAGAATCCAAGTGCAGTTTTATTTAGCCATAATCCGTCAGGCAGGTAAGGTTCAATCACAGGAGCAAACGGGTGCTGTGGCAGGGGTGATAGTTGGTAGTTGTAGTTCATGTGGTGGCCAATGTGTATTTCTCCAGCGATCTGCATATAGATCGCTGATGATTGTGACAACTACACAGAAGATTAACACACCAGTAACAGACTATCAATTAACACTTCATTACACACAGAGAGAATACATGACTGCATGAATTATAGATTGAATAAAAAGGGCATATGTGTTAAGATGAACTTTTGGAATATGAGAATTTCTCTGTGTAAAAGGAAAGAGCTGGCTGGATTTTTGCTAGATGGGAGACAATTTTTGTGCATTATTTGTTAAACAGAACAAATGATTGTGCGTCTGAACCTCCACATTCATTACTTCATCCCCTGAAGTTTTCATTCGGACATTACATACTATAACCTTGTTCTTTGATTCACTCAGGAATAAAACGTTTAGGGAAAACCATGTTTTCACTTCATCTCAACAAGTAAACAGAGATTTCAGTGCAGCTGAGAACGGGTTGGGTTGCTAAGCCACGGCTCAGTTTTGGCTTTCAGCTTATTAAGCTTATAGAGGGCAGTAGCATTTAGAATCTCTGAACAAGCAGTGGATAAAGCAGATAAAGCTTAAAATAAACATCCAGTTCTTGTTTTAAGGGATTTCTTTGGGCCTATTAACTTTTGTTCTTTCTCCGATCACATAGCTATCCAATTGTAAAAATACCAGGTTTAAATGTCTTCTGAAAGACATACTTCTCAGATTAAAATCTGTCGCTCATTAGAGTCACTATTAAAAACCATCAAAAGCCATAATTGGTCACACTTTATAATAAGGTTCATTAGTGAATGTTAATAAATGCATTTACTAACATGAACAAGCAATCAACAACACATTTACTTCAGTATTTGTTCATATTAGTTAACGTTAGTTAATGAAAATACAGTTGTTCATTGTTAGTTCATGTTAACTCACGGTTAATGTTAAACTAATGTTAACAAGCATGGACTTGGATGTTAATAATGCAGTAGTAAATGTTCAATTATGATTAATAAATGCTGCACAAGTGTTGTTCATGATTAGTTTGTGTTAGTAATTGCATTAACTAATGAACCTTATTGTAAAGTCATACCCCATAATTTCAAATTAGCTGATGATAAACAAACTGCAATGGATATTTGTTGTTGACAATACAATACAATGCAATACAAACTTATATCTGAAATTTTTATTGCATAACAGCATGTTACATATTCCTTACAAAGAGATAAAATATGATATATTTACACATTGAATGCAAAAAGTCTCATGAATTAGCATTTTGCGGCACTTTGATGAAAAAAATACAATACAATACAATAAAATATAAACTGTACTGTACATTGTCAGGTCTTGATGCCCAGTTCCAATTTGTTGCCTATATCTGATTTTTTTTTGCCTGTCCGTTTACACGTTCCTTTAGCTGTGACCCATAGCTGACTCATGTGTTTACAATTGGCATATAATTTACAATGTCGCACAAATGTAAAGGCAGGTTCTAGCATCTGAGCCACTCTAGCCACGATGGAAGAAATTGTCTTGCTTTTAGCTCTGCGAAATTATTATTATTATCTTTATTATTAAAAAAAAAAGAAAAGAAAGTGTGCAGTGTCATGAATTTGCATTTTGTGGTACTTGTAGATGTAGAGAAATGTATTTATTTATTTGATCTCACTTTATATTAAGTGGCCTTAATTAATTGTAATTGCATCAAGACATAAATACAATGTACTTACTGTGTTCAGAATGTACTGCGGATATTGAGGGTAAGGTTGGGGGCAGATTTCGTGTTATGGGTAGATTTAATGATGGGTTAAGGTGTAAGGAATGGTCAACAAACTAATTGTAAACATAATTAAAGAAATTGATAACATTGTTACAATTACATGCATGCATCTAATTGAGTACAAATACAATGTAGAAACATATTGCCGGCAGCATATGGGAAACATGGGAAAGCTAGGTTGCTGCCAACAGGGGCCGCTCAACCTGCGGTCTGTGTGGGTCCTAACACCCCAGTATAGTGAAGGGGACTCTACACTGCTCAGTGAGTGCTGTCTTTCGGATGAGACGTTAAACCGAGGTCCTGACTCTCTGTGGTCGTTAAAAATCCCAGGATGTTCTTAGAAAAAGAGTAGGGATTTACCCCGGCATCCTTGTCAGATCTGCCCATTGGCTTCTGTCCATCATGGCCTCCTAACCATCCCTGCATCATAATAGGCTTTATCACTTTGCCTCCTCTCCACCAATCAGCTGGTGTGTGGTGTGCGGTCTGGTGCCGTCGCGTCATCCAGGTTGATGCTGCACACTGGTGGTGGATGAGGAGATCCCCCCATTGTGTAAGCACTTTGAGTGTCTAGAAAAGCGCTATATAAATGTAAGGAATTATTATTATTATTATTATTATTATTATCTTTTATTAAGCAGGGGGCACTCAACCTGCGGTCTGTGTGAGTCCTAACGGTCCAGTAAAGTGAAGGGGAAACCATACTGTCAGTGAGTGCTATCTTTCAGATGAGATGTTAAACACGTCCTGACTCTCTGTGGTCATTAAAAATCCCATGGCACTTCTCATAAAAGAAGAAGAGTAGGGGTGTTACCCTGGTGTCCTGGTCAAATTCCCTCTGTCGACCCTTACCATTCATGGCCTCCCAGTCATCCCCATCCACCGAATTGGCTGTATCGTTTTCTCTTAACTCCACCTAGCTGTTGTGTAGTGAGCCCACTGGTGCCATTGTCCTGTGGCTGCTGTCCCATTATCCAAGTGGATGCTGCACCCCCCCCCCCCCC
>CAIGQQ010037945.1:1227808-1271372 GCA_903798035.1 Danio albolineatus | reverse complement strand
CCCCCCCCCCCCCCCCCCCCCCCCCCCCCCCCCCACCCCCTCATGATTAAGTGCTCTGGGTGTATGGCCATACACGATATATGCGCCATATAAATATGCATTACATTTACACTTGTAATGAATGATTATTTTCAGAGTACATATTAGTTAAGGCCACTTAATATAAATTTATTAACATGTAGACAATTGTTAATAGAATGGTTTTATCAAATCAGATGGATGTATGACCAATGATTCAATGATCAGTGTGTGAATTGTGTGAATTGAAGTGACATATGTTAAATGTTCCTTAAATACAACCACTGGAGGAGCTCAAATTTGTAATATGTAAAAGAATCTCAGATTTAATAGAAGGTCATGCATTATTAAATTGCATTGTATATAGCTGATGCATTGTATTTTTCAATTATTCCACTTGGCTTCAACAGTGATATGAAAAATGCCCCCGAGCTGCTCTTAAAGGTGCTGTTTTATTTGTTTGTGTTAAACATAATCAATTACCAGAGCTCTGGGAGTCCCAGAAGCACTTCCTCCATCATCCATGTTGACATGACCCTGATGGATAACGCCATCCATGACCATCATAAACTGCCAACTCAGAGTGATTCACCACATCTCATACTGTACATGGCAATATTACTAGATACACACTTAACAGTAACTATGCTTCCTTCTGTATTACTACAGCATACAGTAAAATTGTAGAGATGTCTGAGATTGTATACCCTGTGAGGTATCCATTTGTATGTGTTTTATCGGGTTCTTGTTAGCAATAGAAACAAGACACAAACATCACAACACATTTGTCATGAATGTGCTTCCTTTTTGTCCGGAAGCATAGCTGTTTGGCTCTTGTGAGAGGACGGTGCTTTGAGACAGACAGGTATCAAACCAGGCAATTTATTACCATAATAAGCAAACAATGTCTCATCTTTCAGGTTGGATGAATGTCACTCTGAAAATAAGTCAAAAACAATAATGTCCCATGGTGCTATAGTCAAAATAAATCCATTTCTTTTTCTAGCAACTGTAACGATTGTTTTTTTTTAAGTGCACTGAAATGCACTGTTAAAGATTTTTGTAAATTAAACAGGATTTTACTGTAATGTGAACTGTTACTGTTACTGTTACTGTTACAGTTGGACAGTTGAGCAGTATGATAATATATTTTAAAGTAGCATTGTGAAAATCACTATATAAAAATAAATATAAAATTCTAGATAAATGGGACTGTTTTTGATTTAAGTTACTTGCGAACTGTTGCATTCGTCTGTAGATGCAGGAAATAAAGTGCGGATGAAATGTAAGAATCTAAAAATTAATTCAATGAAAAAAAAAAACGATAATATTAATAATAATAATAATGTACATGGAAAAAATATGTGACAAAATACAATATTTTCTTAATGTTAATATTTTCTAACTAGTATTGTTTGTATGTGATGATGTTGTTAAATTTTAGCCATAAGCAATGTTATCATCATTCACATGATTCTTTAGAAATTTCAACAACACTTGTGCTTCAGAGAAAATATAAGAATTTATTTTAAATAAAGGGAATGCAGAATTATTTGGCAAGTTGTATTTTGGAGGATTAATTTTATTATTGAACAACAACCATGTTCTCAATGAACCCAAAAAACTCATAAAAATCAAAGCTGAATATTTTTGGAAGAAGTTTTTAGTTTGTTTTTAGTTTTCGCTATTTTAAGAGGACATCTGTGTGTGCAGGTGACTATTACTTTGCAGAATTATTAGGCAACTTAATAAAAAACAAATATATACCCATTTCAATTATTTATTTTTACCAGTGAAACCAACATAACATCTCAACATTCACAAATATACATTCATAAATATCATCAGTCCATAAAACCTTTAAAAAATAAGTTTTGAGATATTTCTTGGCCCAGTCTTGACGTTTCAGGTTGTGTGTCTTGTTCAGTGGTGGTCGTTTTTCAGCCTTTCTTACCTGTATATACTGTGTGTGTATATATATATATATATATATATTTGTAACATAACAGTTTCCAACATAACTTTGAATTGAGTCTATGTGTCCTTGCTGAATAAGAAGTAGAAATAATAACTATTAAACTTATAATAAAATAATAACTATTAACTATTTTATTCTTTTTTTTTTTGGGTTAATTACTTTTATTGTGTGTCATTTTGGCAAAAGAAAGACTTCTTTTGTAGCAACAAGAGAGAATTCTGTACACTTCACATGTCTGGAATTATAAAGACAGTTAATTAAAGGGTTTAGTGTGATAGTCTGTGGATTGATGTCTTACTCTGAATTACTTCTTACTCTGAATCACCAGTTTTGAACACAACTCTTCTTTTTGTCTTGATGTGCTAATCTGGCATTTCCTGTCCAATTTACACATTTACGGACAGATGTCTACTTTCATTTGCAAGCGTTTTCTAAAGCAATCTGTGAAAACAGGCACCTATTCCACCTGATTATCAAAAGAAAGTTTAGATGCAAAAACCTCTGAAGTACCATCTGAATTTTTCTTCTAAAATGAGTAATTTTCTCAGTCATCTATGTTTATGTTTCTCAGCAAAGGCAATAAAATTAACATATTAAATGCCATTAAATAGAAATTATTCAACCGACACACAGGAACCTGAGAACAACACGCATTTAAGGAAAAATTTTCAGATGGGACTTTTGAACATTTGAGGCATTTGGGCATTTGAACTCTTCATTTTAATCATGTATGACTTGCTTAAATGAGTCTCACTGGTTTCTTCTGCAGCACTGACCAAAAAAATTCAAATGCTTAATGACTCTTACTGTAATGTTGCTGATGTGACCTAAGGAACCATATTCATAAAAAGTATGAAAAGAGCTAAGTCTCAGGAGCTTCATTAAAGCAGCTCATGTACATCATTGGAAAGAGGTGAAGCGCTGACTGGTGAAAACAGATGACAGTTTGTGGCAGCCAGCACTGTGTTTGAAATGACACATTCAGTTCAGCAGAAAAGAGATTTGCTCACTGATGGATGTGATGAAAGTCATCAAATGCTGTTCCAAAAGGCTGACTAGCAAACACTGTCATTTCAAGCATTTGTTTGCATCTAAAAATTACTCTAGCACAAGATCATAATCACGCATGTCAGTGGTGTCATTAATTTACCTGTACTATTATACCCTGTACCGTTATTACTGTATATAGATTGTGATATTTCTCTAATATGTCGTATACTTCAGTAAACAGTATATTATGGCATGTTCAGGCTTTTGTTATTATATATGTGTTATTAAAAAAAATACTACAATTATTTCAAGAGGAACATGTAACCATTGACTTCCAAAAACAGACACTACGGAAGTCAATTACACTTTTTCAGTGAGTACATTTTCATTTTTTGGTGAATGTTCCCTTTAGATGACACTGCACAATTGCAAACTTTGAAATAACCACCTTGCTGTATACAGTATATGGAAATCTAGTGTCAAAACATCAGGTCATTAATTGAGAGATGTGACATGGCCCAAAATAAAATCCAGGAAAAGCTTGAGTTGACTTCAGCTGTCAAGAAAGTGAAATGTCCATCAGCTGTTGGATTTCAGAAGGGAACTGAAGAGCAAAGACAGCTTCAACACAAAGCCATAGACAGCGACTGACAGAAGCACAGCCTCTACAGGCCCCTCTCCTAAAGAGCTCTGATATTCAGTCACTTATGGCAAGACACTGCAGGAAATAGGTTTTTTTTTTTTTTTTAAATCATAAATTTTACTTTTATAGTTTTCTTTTCTAAAGTGCTTAAATATTCAAATAAACAATTTTCCTTAAAGATTTAAGTAATTAATTTATCGTTTACTCATTGTCCACCATCAACCTGTATGGGCTCTATTTTAATGTTCTAGGTGTAAAGTCTGAAGCGCATGGCACAAAAGCATTAAGGGCATCCACTTTTGGTATTTTAAGGATGGACAAATACAGTTTGCACCCTGGCGCATGGTCTAACTGGGTTGTGCTAGTCTGATCTCACAAGAAAACGTAAGTATTTTTATGTTTTGCCAGTTTAATGGCTAATTCCGTTGTACGAAAATGTACGATTTTAAAAAAGGAGGCGTTGCACCCAACCCCACCCCTAAACACAACCGTCATTAGATCGAATTAGATCGTACGAATTCATACGAATTAGCCACTAAATCAAAAGTTACGAATTGCTGTGAGATAGTGTTGGTTGTGCGCATTTTCTTAATAAGTTCTGGGTGTGTTCTGAGCATAACATGCATTAAACCAATGAGAGTCTCCCATTCCCTTTAAGAGTCAGCTCTGTCGCACCATGGTGCATTTGCTATTTACATGGCACACATTGCTTTGCATCTTATAAACACAACCAAGCCTTAAAAATACACCGTGGACCACCCCTTTAAGGTTAAAGTTTTAAGGTTAATGTGAAGGAGGTCTTTAATGATACTGTACCTGGAGACAGAAAATCAGATATTACCAACCACCTTTGCTCAATAGAACCAATTACGTCTTGAACCATCAAGGTCATGTGAGAAAGAAAATGACGTCATGTCAATGCTGACTTGCTTGATAGCATTATAAGGTCATGTCCTTCCTTAAACCTTCACTATAAAGCTATGCTAAAGTCAGCAAACAGTGAAAGTAATCTGTTATAAGTAATAGTCTTTCGAATGACATTAAACTGAGGTCCTGACTCTGTGGTTGTTAAAAATCCCAGGATGTTCTTGGAAAAAGAGTAGGGGTTTAACCCCGGCATCCTGGCCAGATCTGCCCATTGGCCTCTGTCCATCATGGCCTCCTAAACATCCCCATATCATAATTGGTTTTATCACTCTGTCTCCTCTCCACCAATCAGCTGTTGTGTGGTGTGTGGTCTGGCGCAAAATGGCTGCCGTCGCGTAGTACAGGTGGGTGCTGCACACTGGTGGTGGATGAGGAGATTCCCCCCATTGTGTAAAGCAATTTGAGTGCCCAGAAAAGCGCTATATACATGTAAGGAATTATTATTATTATTATTATTATTATTATTATTATTATTATTATTATTATTATTATTATTATTATTAACAAACTAATATACTATTTATATACTGTTTTTCCCTCCTTTAAACACTCGGTGATTAAACAATTTTACAAAATACCCTTAAGGACAAAAATGTCCTAGTGTAACTCACTAAATCTGGTAACAGAGCAAATTTGTACATTTATGGTTAAAAAGCTTTGGTTTTTTTTTTTTTTTTCGTTTTTTTTTTTTCTTTACAAGGCTTCACAATTTTTATTATAATATACAGTTTTACATTTACAGATTTTCGTAATTGTATAAAAGGTCTATTACAATTGTGGAGGTACTGTTTTGTGAGATGAGGAATGTGTTTGAGAAAACTATGTAGGGTGATTCTAAATATTTTTTGTGTTTCCAGTCAATTTGCAGTGTAATTAAAGAAAGTGTGGCCCTGCATTGATTAAGCTTCATATCCCACTCAGATGTTACACCCACTCACAACCTCTGCGTAATCTGTGCTTGGTGTTTGACTGAGTCATATGAGAAGAATATTCAGAAGTGAGAGGATGAGTGCACTTCATGGAGTCAAGTGTGCATGAAACCTTCCCTTTCTCTGTCATCTTTTCTACTCCTGGTAAGAAAAATCTGAGCGAGCAAAGTGTTGAGTAAAGCTTCCTCCACACGTTTAGATACATTTACACACTGTCACACACAACTCCCTTCATGTGTGGAGGCTCTCCTCTGTGCTGCTAGATTGCTGATAATTGAAATAGTGACTCCCTGGCCTTCAACACTTGATGTGTAACTGCACAAGAAACACAGGTTTTTAGATCGCCTTTAAAAAAAGATACAGGTTTAAGACGCTGAATAGTCTGTATTTGCTCTTTTTATCCTTTTGAAAATCGATCTGGTCTGTTTTTGATGAAGCATAAACTTCAAACACTTAAACAGGGGAGGTTTTAGAGACAGACACATTGGGTGGTTATAGCAGTAAGGGCCTAGAAATTGCACAATAAACCGTGAATGGTTAGTGTAGCTTCTAAATGGCAGACTGTCACAAAAGGGCTTATATTTCCTGCAGGGAAACTGTTTTGGTATTTTGCCATGTTTGAACCTACTGCTTTTTTTCATATTATGTTTGTATCTCAATTGGTCATACATTTTTATAGTTTATATATATATATATATATATATATGTATTTGTGTCATTTAAAAAATGATAGACAAAAATTTTATTAAAATAGGCAAAAATTGTATTTTTATTTGTTCATTATATACAATTAATGCGATTTACGTAATAATATTACTTTTATAAGTAACAAGTTAAGTAATGCAAAAATTTTACTCCAGTTACTTTTTCTTTTTTCGTTAACAACGGTTTGAGTTTTCCCAGAAACAATAATATATATATATATATATATAATATATATATAAACAACAAGTGCAAATTTAAAACCCACCTCCACCCATTCCACCCCACCTCACCCCTGGTAGACTTCAAAAGATTTATAAAAAAAATCAATAAAATAATTTTTACAAGGAAGATTTTCAAAGATTTTAAAAAAGATGACACAACATCAAAAGCTGAATGCCACATACTGACAGTTTTCACACTAACACGTATATGAGAAGTTGAGAGTTCTATTGAGAGAATGTCCAACAAATATACAGTCCAGGTTCGTCTGTCCATTTTGTGGGGAGGATTTCAGCGGTTGACCAGCAATTTTTTTTGTTTGCTGTTGTGAGAGCGGTTCAAATCAATTAAATTCATCTTTATTTCTATAGTGCTTTTACAATGTAGATCGTGTCAAAGCAGCTAAACATAGACAATTATAGTAAATTGAAGCTGTGTCAATCCAGTTTGAGAGATTTTGCCAAAAAAAATTAAAAAGTGCCAAAAGATCCTTGTGAACAGAGATTAGAGTTAGAAGAGGAGAGATTCATATAAAAACATTTCTTTGGAGTCAAGTAAAACCTATGCAGCAATTTCCAGTGAATAATTTGGTGATTAGAGTTTTTAGAAGACAATTTAAACATCTCCCATACATGATCTGAAAATAAACATGTACATTACAATAGATGTAAAATTCCAGTTACTTTTTATGTTAATTGAATTTGTTAATTAAAACGCTTTTAAAATTAGTTTGCTGAATTAAAATGAGTGTAATCATGTTGAATTACACTCGATGAGAGAATGAGCTCCCCATGGAAAACCAAGATGGCAGAGTCTTATATTTCTGTGATGGAAGTTGTTACATGCCAGCTCAAGCTCGCAACAAATGAAGGGAACCAAACCAAATTGAATGAAAAATGCAAAAAGATGTATTTATTTAAAGGTTACAAAAATAATAAAAATAAAAGTGCAAAGGGGTATCAAAGTAACTCATAGTATGTAAATTAAATGTCTAACAAAACATAACATTTAACGTTGAAAACAACAACAGATAACATAAGAGCAAATTCCAAAAGAAACAAAAATAATATAAGTGGTTGATAAGTGAAAGGAAGTCAACGGAAACGATCCTCCAAAACAGTCTCTCGAATGCATCTTTGCAGCTTCTTAAATAAGCCTTAAGATTAGCTGCACCTGCTCATAATAATTCACCTATTAAGAAAAAGAAAGCAAAAGCCAGGAAACAGAACAAACAATCACAAACCCATAACAGAAGTATTCTTATTGTTTTGAACACATGGAAGAAAAGTGGATAGTCTCAATGGACAGTGATTTTACTGAACTAATAAGACTAAAATACAAAAGTAGCAAACACATTGCTTTCAACTTTAATTAATCTGTATATACAGCATTTATAGCATCAGGAAGTTCAAGCTTCAATCACAATTTCCTTAATGTAAGGATCTCAGTTAATGCTCTAATTTACATACAGTACTCCCCTATACACTCCATACACTATATACACTCTGTTTTTAAACAATATTGTATTGTTATATAATTGAAATTATTATTTTTAATATCTGTTTTGAAGAATAATCTGATAATTTATTCATGAAGACTTCAGAAGGCTGAATCAGTGTTTTTGAACAAATCGCTTGAATTGTTCAGTGACAATTATTCAGTGATTTGAATGGTTGCTTTCTAAAGACTGAAGCTGTTTCATAAATATACTGTACATGACAACGGCTGACTCATGGTCAACACAGATTCGAATGCACAGCTGTAAATTATAATCTGTTTAATAAACATGCAAATCACTGTCATTTAAAAGCAAGTACGAAATGGTATTTGAATCAAGATGGCAATCTTTTAACACTAAAACATGCATCTCCCTCTCTTTCTCTGTCAATTCAATTCAATTCAATAATTGCTTTCTTGGCATGACAAATGTTACAAATGTATTGCCAAAGCATTTATAAAGAACATGCATATATAATAATAATAATAATAAAACACAGTAAATAGTAGTAGTATTTTTTAAATGATATATACATATAATTATTAAACAAAAATATAAATAATGTGTCATTATCCAATATATCATATTATTATTCAATATATCATATTATTATTCAGTATATCATATTATTATTCAATAAATCATATTAATATTCAATATATCATTATTATTCAATACATCATATCATTCATATATATCATATTATTTACTTATATCAAAAAAATAATAGATCAGAAAACACTGTACATTTAACAATCAACATTATAGGATAAAACAGTAATTAAAAAATAAAAACAGTAACAATCAGTATATTTACAATACTTTCTCTGTCTCTCTTTCTCTCTCAATCTCTGTGTTTGTGTATGTGTACAGGAAGGAGAAAGAACAGTTTTATGGATTTGTGTTTGTTGTTTACGGATAAAATAGATTACAGAATTCTAGGTGTACGATGAAACTGTTCTCACACTTAGCTACACACGTTTCTGTTTAAGCATACATCCATGCATTTTTATCTGAGCACTAATGATTTAACAGCTGTTGTAAAGGTTATGCCCAGCATCCCTCTTTGATCCAATTAGCTATGACAGGAACAGAAATAGCATAGCAGAACCCACTGCATTACATGAATCAGCAGACCTAAAAAGGAAGGAAAATATGAAAAATTTGGGGAACTACTACAAGAAATGAAAGGGTCTGGGTTTTCGGTGATGGCTTGATGTGAGTGAAATACATGGGAATGTCAGTCTCTCAGATGTATTTTCCCATATAACTGTCCATTTCCACTCTGCACACAGTGCCAAACAGTGCATGCTGTTTTAACTCTGAAATAATCCTCTTTCCTCTGGGATGTGTGTGTGATGCAATGGTTCAATTCTGCTCTTATCTGTTCTCTTCTACAAGTCCAGACAGACTCAAATATCAACATTTGCATTGACATTAGCATATGTGTTGACCCATAACCGTGTTTGACTGATAGGCTGTAGTTAATATTTGAACACACATATCTTTTGATTTCTTGTTTTAACATAGTCATTTCCTGTTTTGTGTGAATCCACCAGGCACTACTGGGATTGTTTCCCAGATTTCTTGGGTGGAGATGTAATGATTTGGAGGATGTTGTTTTGTCTGAACCCTTTCTCACAACCAGTCTTTCCCTTGAGGAGATCTGATTAGATTTGAAAATGCGTGGAGAAATAAAAAGATGGAAAGAAGCAGCAGCATCCTCAGTTTCCTTCTATTCAGCATGTCAGCTCCCGGCATTAATTCTGACTATGCCATTAGCACTTTTAGCTTGAGCTGGAACTCATTGCAAGATTCAGGAAGGCACAGAATCTCTGTCCCGGTGAACGTTTTCTAAGAAGCTTCAATGATTCAGAGCTGCCTTGTTCAACCCCTGAAAACACAAGGAGTTGGAGCCAAATAGAGCTCGCTATAGTCACAGAGGGAAGCTCGCAGATGAAATGACTTGGCTATTATATCATTCTCGCTGTACCTTGTTCCATTCATTTTTTAACCACATGCCATGGTGCTTCTCCACAATTGCAATCCTGTTCTCTGTGACTTTCAGTTGTATTTCCCATCCATTTTCAGCAACAGTTTTGCAGGATACTTTCTAGCACAGCAGGCATGTCGTCTGGCCATTCTAAAAGATGAACATAGTGTCTTATGGACATGAAGGAACAAAATGTCACTTTGACTGTACTGTATAGTACAAAACATTGATCAGTACACTCTAAAAAGTGATTATATTCTCAGTTTTTTTTTAATAAATTCTGCTGTCTTTGTTTTATGTGTACTGTAAAATGAGCCTTCTTCTTTTGAGTGCACTTGTTAACTGAGTTTCATAGGTTGTTATTAAAAGCACAATATGTTAATACAATAATCTTTTGTTCTTTAAAATAAACAAAAAAAAAAACACTTTGAGTGTGTAAAAATTTCCTGACTTACATTATTCACGTTTTAAAGAATGTTAAGATCCATAGAAAAAAAGCAGCTTTACACAGGGATTACACAGCCTTGAATTCCATTCATTGATTGAATGATTGATTGATTGAATGATTGATTGATTGATTGTGATCTGTGTGTGTGTGTGTGTCCATTTGTATGTGTGTGCGTGTAGAAGGGGGGTTTGAATGGAAAGAATGTTGGAAAAAGTAATATAATGTGATTTAATAGGGAATTTACTTCTATTTTTATACTATTCTATAATATCACAGTATCACTGATCTTTTACAAAGCTACTAGATTAGTGAATGGCATTACTTTTTTTGTGTTGAAAATTTAACATAAATAAATGAATAAATAAAGATTAGACTAAAAAAAGTGTGAATGTTTGGATGTAATATTCATAATGCCATGTTCATTTGTTCATTTTAATTTGTGCATATTTGTACCTGGATTTGTTCTGGTGTGAATACAAAACACTTGACTCATCAATTCATCTTAAAACATTTCTGTTTAGTCACAGTTTTCTAGGGTTATTATTTGTCTAAGCAGAAACTAAATTGATATAAAGTGTGCATTACGGTGAAGATGATGAGTCAAACCTTGGTATGACATTACAATTATTTTATTTTTAGCACAACTCTGCAAAAGTTGTCAGTACATGAAAATCAAAGCAACGTAAACTCGTATGCAGTTTAACATTTATTTGTAGAGTGGTTTTGTTGCTTTCATATACAGTTTTGGTATACAGCTTTGGGGGAAAAAAAAGGTCAGCTAGAAAATTTATTGCATTAATTGATATGTGATTGAGTCAAATGTTAGTTTGATTTATTTCTATGAATGTCTTGAAGAATATTTGTTTCATATATCAAATAAAAACAGTCATTTAGAGGAAATAACAGCTGGTCAGGGGTGCGTTTCCCAAACAATGCCGTAACTCGAGGCTGAACTATCATAGTACGATGCATCATTTGGGAAAAGAACGATATAGCAACGAGTGTGTCCCAAAACCATAGTTTCTCTGTCGCAAATCCATCGTTTGAACCACGTTAGTATAACGTAAAACGCCCACAAAGATGCTCTAAACGGGGCGGAGTAACTACTTCTTTAAAGAAGAACCCCGTAAATTCTTTGTGCAAATTATACTGTTTTACACGCACATGCATTAAAAAAAATCCAATCTTAGTTTTGGTAAAAACATGACCTCATATGTACTATATATGTGCTATATATGTACTTTACACTGACATATATGTAAACGGCACATACAGGGCCTATGTATTGAGAACATTACATATTCTATTCTAAAACATAAAATCCCTTACAAAAGCTAACATGTATTGTAATATCATGTATAAATCATATAAATAAATAATTAAATAAATAATGAGTACATTTAATAAGAAATTAAATTTAATATTCATTATTTATTAGGAAATAAAAATATCCTAATAATAAGAAGAAGAAGAAGAAGAAGAAAATAATAATAATAATAATAATAATAATAATAATAATAATAATAATAATAATAATAATAATAATAATAATAACAAGTGAGATGACATTTATTTATGTTTTTTTAAGTCTACTTTTACAATTTGACACATGCAAACCCCTGCAGAAATGTTCTAACCTACAGGCCCATGTCATATACAGTAGGCTACATTTCTTAATAAATAACCTACTATAAAATAAAACCATTAACGTATGCTATGTTTTTTGTTTTCACAAGCTTTGGAGCAATGACTGTAAAAAAATATACTACCTTTGGAGACGTAATATAAATTCCGCTCGGCTGTGTTCAAAATGGCATAATTTTTTCAAAGTGCTCTGCGATTTTGGAAACGCACCCCAGAATAGCATTAATGTTAATCAGAATAACAATAAGCTGATAACTTCATTTGTTATAATTGAAAGGTGTCAATCAAGGTTATCAAGGTTTACAAATCAAGGTTATTCCACCAAATACTAATTGTTGATTTTAAATGAAGTTTTAAAAATGTCATTGTCTCTATATGTTATTATTGTTGTTGTTGTTGTTGTTGTTATTATTATTTGTAATTTTATCTGGGAAAAGTTCTAAATTATTCTAAATTATACATTTGGAAGAGGTGTTATCAGTAGAGTAAAACATAATTACATTTTACTTAAACACATAGCTTTAAATCTTACATTTTAATGAGGTCTCAAAATATTGTTCATATCTGCACTGTGTATAATCAGCTACAGGCATATTTAATATTTGTTTCTTTGCTGTGGTCAGTTGTCACTTGGTTTACTGACAATTAACAAGTCAAACATGCTGCCAAAAAAGAAAATGAGTTGCTTTTCGCCTATTGAAGCTGACAACCATACTGACAGAAGGAAAGTGATGACAAGATGAAGTGAGTCTCTGTTAATTACATCGACCCCTTGACCTCTTCATGTTAACACACTGCGATATGTGTGTGTCATTGCTGTGATTCATCAATTTTGGTCATTATATTTTATTCAATTTCTTCATGCATGAAAGCGTTGCACTTCCAAATCCATAATAATATCTAGCAGGCAAACAATCCTGTTTCAAAGTGACAATTAACAAGACTTTGCTTCACATTTACAGTGACTCTAGATATTACTAATTAGCGCATAGAAGTTGATTAGCATTCAGAATGAGTTTAAAAATTATTTTAAACTATATAACTAATCTCAATTTTGATTATTATTTGTTCTCTTTTTGCTAACAAAATGACAATCAGACAGGGATAATAAATTTTTTAATTTGTTGTGGAAAACATGGTTATTTCACCAAATACTGATTTATTCCCCCAAAAGTGTTTTTATTGAACATGTTAGATATGAAACATGTAGTACAAATAGCTTTTAATTTTTAATTTTTAATTTTTTAAACACAACAAACAAACAAACAAACCCATCGCACACATATACATTTAGGTCAAGTACTAATTTATTAACACTGCTGAAATTAAATTATATTGTTGTCTAAAAATTTATATAAATATCTCTGAGAACATACCAAATTTTTGCTATTTAGAATTGTAATTGTATGCAAAAATAAGTGTACTAAATGGAAATATTTTTATTTGGAATTGGGATAAAATCATCACTCTAAAAAACACTGAGTTGTTTTAACCCTTCAGGCCCTGTGTCTGTTACAATAGACATCACTTGACAACCCATGTTTTTTTGAGGTTCCCGAGAACTTCATCTAATTTAAAGCCTGCAGTCCATGAGAGTGGACGATTGTCATCCAATCAAATGGCAGTGAGGCTTGGCATGTTGTAGTTTGAAAAAAAATCAAGTCACAGTTAGCGTGGCATCACTTCACAGATTTATTGATATGTTTGCCAATATTTCATAGATCTGATACGTAAAAAAAAAAGAAAAAAAGATTGCACTTACTAATTAAAGTCTAAAATCTGCTGTAACATTCAATATGTCTGTCCAGGATGTACAATGGGTTCAAAATCTGTTAATGAATGTAAATCTCCAGTAATGCTGGTTGAACTTTTTTTTATATAATTGGATTACATCGATGTACTAATTCATAGCTTAAACAATTCTATAGGTAGAATATACAGAACATGAAGTTCTTGAGCGTATAGCAGATGGAAATATTTCAGGTGCAGACATTCTGTGGAGTGATAAGGAAGATAACAGTAAAGTTTGTTATAAACAAGGTGCAATCTATACAACAAAAGCCTATACAATTAAAGTAAAAATGATACAATGTTAATGTTTGTGATTATACCAGCAATCATGTATGTTTTTTTTTTTTTTTTTGTATTTTATGTTGGTATAATGTTCGGGAGGGCGACACAGTGGCGCAGTAGGTAGAGCTGTCGCCTCACAGAAAGATGGTCGCTGGTTCGAGTCTCGGCTGGGTCAGTTGGCATTTCTGTGTGGAGTTTGCATGTTCTCCGTGTTTGCGTGGGTTTCCTCCCTGTGCTCCGGTTTCCCCCACAGTCCAAAGATATGCTGTAAAGGTAAATTGGGTAAGCTAAATTGTCCGTAGTGTATGTGTGTGAATGAGAATGTGTGGATGTTTACCAGAGATGGGTTGCAGCTGCGTAAAGCAAAATTACCAGAGATGGGTTGCAACTGCGTAAAGCAAAATGCTGGATAAGTTGGCGGTTCATTCTGCTGTGGCGAAAAGCCGAAAAGAAAATGAATGAATGAACAATGTTCGGGAAGTACAACTGTTCTGACCTGATGTGCATTGAAATGGACAAATATATATGTATACATACTTAAAGGGTGTTTAATTTTTATTATTATATTTTGGTCTCATATACTGTACAGGAGCCTCAAGTACTGTGAAAACATATATTTGCTTTTTTTCAGAAACTTAGAACACAATTCAGGTCTGATATGGACAAAAATATGGACAAACCCAATATTGTTTTATTTTTTCCCTTTTAAATTTAAATGAGACTTTTAATCTTAAGGGATGGATTTGTCCATTTGAGTCCACTTTTTGAGTATAGTTTTCAGAATCTCTCAATGTGTATTTTAATTTGCTGCACTCCTGTCCTATTTCTATTGCTTTTGCACAAGCTTTAATAAACAACTTTTCTAAAATCATGTCAGGAAATGTCTGAAGCTCAGAAAGCACATCAGGGAAAACGTTTGATTTTCAGCTGCTTTTCATGTATCAGTCAAGCACGAATGGCATTGAGCTCCTTTGTGTGTCAGTGTTTCAGTCTTTTAATGAAATGCTCCATTTTGATCTGTCAGTTGTTGCATTCAGTAATCAAATATTTATGTTTAACGACTGTTTTACCAGACAACCTTGTTGGCGTAGTTTGATGTCTCTAACACGTTCTTTCAATTCACATAAAAATGTTAACTCAAACCATTTTTAATTTGCATTTGCTCGCCAAAATCAGCTTAATCTGCAGTAATCCGGTCATTACCCACCAAAACCCCCTTCAGGATGATATAAATAATCTGATCACACTGCTGTGGTTTATTTGTGATAAAGACTAACTAGATTATCACTTACATAATGCATTTGTAATGATTTCATTCGCTTTGCTGTGAATCATAGCTCTTATTGTATCCTCATAATGGAGATGCTGTAATGGGATTTGTTATGGCTGATGAGAGGTAAAATTGCAATTTAATAACACGTTGGCTGAATAAAACATCTAATTACAGATAACACATTCAAATAGGGTATACATTAAAATAACATCAAAATTAAAATATGAGGGCAGAAATTAAGAACATGAAATAACCCAGAATTGGCTCACACTGCTTGTGATTATTATGCATTATTTCTTGCATCCAATAAATTTAATAGGCATGGATTTTATGCATTGCTCACGTTCATCTGTTCTGAAAATGAACTTCATGATTTGCATATTGTAACTGCTGCGGTTTCATTTGATTACTATTTGCCTTTTTGTAAATCAGAGCTCTTCTTATACATATAAAAAAATGCAGGATTTCTAGGGAAACATTTGTGATGTAAATGAATCTGCTTATTAAATCCAAGTGTAAAAAAACAGGCATTTGATTAAAAAAAGAATACAAAGCTGTTGATGTTAAAGTATTAATAGTTGTGTAAATTGTGTCTGATTTATTTATGATTGGTTGTAATTCATTAAATACTGGGTAACACTTTATTTTGATGGTCCATTTGAGTATTAGTAGACTGTCTGCTTAATAGCTGTTGATACTGACATTCAACAGACATTTTACTGACTATAAGAAACTTTGCAAGTACATGTCAACTTACACTAACCCTAAACCTAACCCCAACCTAACAGTCTACTTATAACATGACGAGAATTAGTTGGAATATAGATACGATGTAACTTAAATTCAACAAACGGACTGTCAAAATAATGTATGACCAAAAACTGTCTCTGATAATATTATCTGACATTATCAAGACCAATTTGTTCTGACTAGGATTGCAAAGGGGCGGAAAATTACTGGGAAATTTCCGGAAACTTTCTTAATATTTTGCTTTGTATTTTTGATTACATACGAATGCAGGCTTGATGATCATAAGATATGAACATTTCAAAAACATTCAGCAAACTAATGTTTCTACACTTTTGTCCAGTATTGAACTTCTATGATCAAAGGAAAACTGAATTCAAAAGATTGAAGAAAGAGCATCACAGCTCTTGATCTTAAGCCTCATTAAAGATCAATGAAATAGTGTTGTCTTACCTGTACCACATTTGGTTTACTGGCTGGTTAGCTACAGTATAAACTTTGGTATTTGCTAGTTCATATTTAACCCCTTTTATATTTAAATCAAGATCACACTTTACAATAAGGTTTCATTAGGTATGGTATTTACTAACATTAGCTAATTGAGAACAATACTTGTACACCATTTATTAATCATAGTTCAACTGTCATGATCACCATCGATCTCTACAGCCAGAGATTGCTGGTTGGCACACACACTTCCGGGAACTACAGATTTGTTAAAGAACTACAACTCCAGTCATGCAGCGCACACACACACTCCTGCTCCATATCGCGACTGATTACATACACACCACCGGAGGACTGTCAAAGACTGATTACACACATTACATAAGCAGCACATACACACTCGGTCTTCGATGAGTATTGTTCATCTGTATAGTCACTCTACAATGCGTTTCCTTTGTTCCTGTCTTCCGTGTTTTGACCTTAGTGTCATTATTTGTTTATCCTTGTCTGCCGCCAGCCTTATTGACCTTCCGCCTGTTTACGACTACGATTTTGATTACCTGTATGAATCTGTTTGCCCCCGATGACCGCTGCTATACTGACTTTTAATATTAAACTGCACTTGGATCCTCAACTCCGTTGTCAGTGTCACTCTAACTGTTACATCAACATTTACTAATGCATTACTAACGTCTAAATTCATGCTTGTTAACATTAATGCTCTGTGAGTTAGCAAACTACTAACATATTGTTCATTGTTTGTTTATTTTAGTAAATGCATTAACTAATACAACATTATCGTAAAGTGTTACCTAAATCTAAATACCTTCTTAATTGGATGTAACAATCAGCCTCATTTGGAAAAAAAATATGGTTTCACTATTTCTGTGGTAGTCATACTATGAAAGACTGGGAAATTCCCCTTGCCATATGCATGAGGGTAGAGCTGTACAAGGTAGAAATCAAATTAAAACTGCATGAAATCATGTCATTTTAACCAAGATTATTCTGCAAGGTTTTTTTTTTAGCTCTATTTAACAACTTTTTCCTGTTATATGCTAATCTGCAATATTTAACAATTCCAGTTAATTCCAATATATTCTTATTAATGTCTTTATTTTCCTGTAATTTCCATTGAAAGTTTCCAGTTTTGGAAATTCCCAGAATTTTTGTGCATCCCTAGTTCTGACGCAGGTTAACTCTATACGTTCCTCTTATATTTCATTACCATTTTATAAAATATTACGGATAAACTGTGAGGGTGACATGGTGACGTAGTGGATAGTGTGTTCGCCTTACAGCAAGAAGGTCGCTGGTTCGAGCCCTGGCTGGGTCAGTTGGCATTTCTGTGTGGAGTTTGCATGTTCTCCCAGTGGTTGCATGGGGTATCCTTCGGGTGCTCCAGTTTCCTTCACAAGTCCAAAGACATGTGGTATACCTGTAGGTGAATTCATTCATTCATTTTCTTTTCGGCTTAGTCCCTTCACTAATCCGGGGTCGCCACAGCGGATTTAACCGCCAACTTATCCAGCATTTGTTTCACGCAGCGGATGCCCTTCCAGCCACAACCCATCTCTGGGAAACACATCCACACATTGTCATTCACACACATACACTACGGACAATTTAGCTTACCCAATTCACCTGTACCGCATGTCTTTGGACTGTGGGGGAAACCGGAGCACCCGGAGGAAACCCACACAACCACGGGGAGAGCATGCAAACTCCACACAGAAATGCCAACTGACCCAGCCGGTGATCGAACCAGCAACCTTCTTGCTGTGAGGCGAACGTGCTAACCACTCGGCCACCGTGGTGCCCTCTGTAGGTGAATTGGGTAGGTTAAATTGTCTGTATAGTGTATGAGTGCGAATGAGTGTGTATGGATGTTTCCCAGAGATGGGTTGCAGTTGGAAGGGCATCCGCTGCGTAAAACATATGCTGGATAAGCTGGCGGTTCATTCCGCTGTGGCGACCCCAGATTAATAAAAGGACTAAGCCGAAAAGAAAATGAACGAATGAATAAACTGTGATAATGTGAGATATGTTGACAGTGTCTGAATTATTATTTTTTTTTTTTACTTTTGACTACATACATACATACATACATACATACATTACAGACAGAACCAGCTGAGCTGTACATCTGATGTCATTTTTTTTTCTCTTCATGCCTGCATGGCCAATCCCATTCAGGTTTAAGTTCAAAGGAACAAAGCAATGCATGAAAAGCTGACATATAAGTGTAAGTATGGCTCAGCTGTATTTAGCATGCAAGTCTCTAATGCACTACATGCAATGTCTCTCTCCACATGCGTGTATCTGTTCCAGTCGACCGTTCTTTGTAGCTCAGCTCTGTGAATATATTATGAGAGCATTGTTTTCATATAATCCAGATGAAGCTTGTTACATCATCCTCTCGCATGACCGCTCCTCAGCAGCAATCAACGAACAGATTTTGTTTGTCCGCTTTTTTACTTTTTTTGTCTCCTTGTACTTTTCTCCTGCCCCTTCCCCAGTTACATGGGTGAACGGTTATGACGGTTAAGTGTCAGTCCAGTTTTGATACAGGTTTTTTTTTTTTTACCTCAGCTGTTGTTAAGTTTTCATTTTAAAAGTACACACGCACAACAAATGCAATTTAATTTACTTTTTATTATATTTTATATTTGAAGGAATGATTATGTATACTGTTATTGGCAGTTTATGAGAACAAACAATTCTATATAATAACATGGATATGAGATATGTGTATTATAATGTTGATGTGGGTTATGAGGTCGTGTACTCGTAATTAAAAATTGTTTTAAAAGGTCAAACTTAACTGTCTTTTCACTTTCAAAGCTGCAACAGGATTTCCTGTGGGAGTTGGGTTTACGGTTAGGCAATATATTAAGAGGTTTTTTAGAGTATAAAATATACTACGCATTTTAATATATTATATTAAAATAGAGTCCTCATAAACCACCAAAACAAGTGTTCCTTTGTGTGTGCTGCACAATTATGTACACACTTAATAATTAAAATGTTTCTTTGAATATATTAATGATTTGATTTAATTTCTAATTTTACTGTTACAGTTTTAATACATCCGATTAACCTACAGGAAAAATATGTGATTGTATATATCAAAACAAAGTCTGAAAAAAAAAAGCTAAAAGTGAAAAAAAAAATTGGAAAGCAAATGTTTAAAAAATATATTATTAAAAAAATAGTGCCTTCAGATAACTTTATATATATATATCTCGGTACCATACTGGAAATGTTGTTTAAATTTTTCTCAAACCAACCTAGCAAACCACACTAAATGTCCCATGTAAAGTAAAGCATAAATAAAGCAGTGATGCACTGATCTTCTGCTCAAGAGGCTTTAACGTTACATGCTCAAACTAAACAAACCGAACACTCAAACACACACTTGTAAATCTGCTCAATGTTCGTGAGAGAAAAAGATCTGAATAATGTCAAACCCACTATCTTTAGCTATTCATTTGTCTGGAACTAATATGCCTTGGTTTGCTTTTGAGCTGGAAAACTGCCCTAACATTTTGCAAAAGTAAATTCTAATAGTGTACGTTCATTGACATTTCCCCTGTAAGCCAATGGGAGTTGGACATTTTAGTCCTGGTAGACGTTGCATAGTCATCTGCACTGACATGATTCCATCTGTCACTTGACTGTAGCAAATGGTAAATGTGACATAACATAAGGGTCAATGCTTCTGTCAATCAGCTGAAATGTGCTCTCTAATGTATGTTTTGTGTTGAGAAGCACTGATCTTTTCCTTGTATGTTTTTAGATTTGTAATTTTAGTATTTTTTACATGAACTGTTACAAGCTGTTCAGGTTTTTAAATGTTTGAATGTTAGATTAGTGCATAGTATGTAAATGGCAAATAAGCGTGCAAGGCAACTGTACATAGTGGGAGTACGCCCTTAATGTACAAGTAGCTAAAACTCGGCTGTGCCGGACCCTACTCTTGAAGCAGAAATATAAATCCACCTTAGGCCTGATTAGTACCTGGATTGGAGACCACTAGGGAAAACTAGGTTGCTGTTAGAATTGGTGTTGATGAGGCCAGCAGGGGGGTACTCTTCCTGCAATCTGTGTGGGCCCTAATGCCCCAGTATAGTGAAGGGGATGCTATATTGTCAGTGAAAGGCATCTTTCGGATGAGACATTAATCCTGACTCTCTGTAGTCATTAAAAATCCCATGGCAGTTTTCATAAAAAGTAGAGGTGTGACACCAGTGTCCTGGCGAAATTTCCTCCATCAGCCCTTACTCATTATGGCCTCCCAATCATCCCCATCAACCAAATTAATACTATCACTATCTCTCCACTCCCCCTATAGCTGGTGTGTAGTGAGCTGTTGACTTGTGGCTGTCGTCACATCATCCAAGTGAATGTTGCATACTGGTGCTGGTGTGGAGATCATGGTGTCACCCCCCTCATGATTATGAAGCACTTTTGGTGTTTGGCCATACACAATAAATGCGCTACATAGATGCACACTATACTTGCTTATGTTTCTGGGCGTCTCAAAGTCCTGCTGGTGCATGGCCATGAGAGAAGTTGGTTGGCTTGTTGTCATGCATAATATATTAAGTTGATATTGACTGATCCACCTGCCTCCTTCCCTAAACTCAACTAATAGTGTTTTCAAAAGCAGACTAGACGAGAATAGCCATTGTGGCTGTGTGATACCATGATATCATACTGCTCTCTTTTTTTGGTTTCATTTTGTGCCCAGTCTGCTCCACTCTGCATTCCAAGTTTGGCACCATTCGCGGTGAGCTACTGAGCAAACCCAAAACACTGGAAAAGCCGCCCATATGAAGGCAATCTGTGAGCGGTACTACCCAGTAGCATTTTTTTTACACACAAAATACAGCCATTATGTATTCTTGTGTACTACTGTACTACTGACACCTTAATTTTAGCCACAAAAAAACAGCTTCAATGGCATTACAAAAAATAAACCGATTTAAAAGAATCCACTTTCAGTATCTGTTCAGCATACTTTACACTACACTAATACTGAGCACACTGGTTAGAGCTCATTTTGAACAGAACAGAATGCCGATACATATGCCTTTATTTCCAGCATGTGTTAAAGTTTGAATTTAGTGCACATTTCTAAAGGTACACTAGTTGACATCTGTTCTTGAAATTGCCTCAGTCACATTCATTTCTTTTACTTCCTGCACAGTGTGGTTGATTGTGTAGCGGGTTCATTAGATTTGCCCTCAGGACAAAACAGTGAGGGCTGGCATCTCAAACATCAGAAACCTTCATCAATTCACTGCATCTGCTCGCATAAACATGACCTCAATTCCTTTAACAGCACGTATACTGTACAGTAGATGCCAAACAACTTCAGTTTCTGTGACATGTTAGTATGTGCGTCATCCATTTTATTTGTACCCTAAGATGTCTGATCCCATTTGCAAATGTTTCTTGTTTAAAGCATTCATTTACAAAATTTAGTCTGGTTTGTGGTTTAAACAAGAGGAAAAATGCCAGAGGGCTAACAAAAATATGCTTAATTCATGATAAACTATCTAAAAACAAGTTTTAATATCCTATCCAATTAAGGAAATGCATTTTGTTTTAAGGCTATTAAAGAAATACTGATTAAAAAAAGTGAACGCAATGACCTCACAATGAAGTGTATCACATGACACAAATTTACACATTCGTGCTTTTCTTGAATTTCTCCTCAAGCCACCTACCACACTTTAATGAAGTTGATGGTAAATCTGAACATAGAGTCTAGGTGTGTGCTGTTTTTTTTTCCTTCAAGTGTTTTGTCATTCACCCTCATTAAGTCCTCTGAACGATCCCATGCACGCAACTCTAACAACCAATGTAACATTATACAAACCAAAGACTTTCTATAATGAACCATTCTCTGTGGTCTCCCAGCCTTTACTTATAGCGCACGCATATTTTTAAGAATCATGACTATTCATGACCACAGGGAATTTAAGGAAAGTAATGAACATCATAAAACTTTGATGTCTGCGAGTTGACATGACTGGGAGCAGATTGTAAATATGTCTAAAGAAGCCAATAAACAGTGTGTCATAGTCGCTCATCAGCATGGGGTCAGTAAAGATTGTTTGCGTAATGTTGCGCTCGGGGTCTACAAGCTTTCTTTCCGTAACCCTTCTTCTTATATAACCGCCTCGTTGGAAATCACGAATTGAACATTAATTGCAACAGATGCTCTACATTAGCCATTTCCGCCCAGCTGGCTGACGTTCCTGTAAACATATTTCCAACAGATTTGAACATTTTCTGTTATGTTGCACCTTTCGTTTCTTCCTCTTCCTCCTTCTGGTTTTCTGTCTGGGCTTTGTGAGCTGAATTCAGTTTGAAATGTGGTAAGGGCTGGCAGCTGATTGCTGTGTTGAGGTGTGTGCCCATCCACTCTGTCGGTCTGCATGATAATCACACATACACGCACACACACTCGAACACACTCTTGGCCCGAATCCTCCATTAGCATTTCTGTCACTCCTGTAGTCTTCACCTCGCCTCACGTAACCCTCCGTCTCCCCTCCTCATCTGGAAGACCAACTGCTGAGGTGGTTTGTAACTCTGTGAACATACATTTGATCTTATGGTTCCCCGGGGAATGATTTGGTCATCTGAGATCACAGTTTTTGCGATGTAGCCTTGGTTCAGCCTGGTGTTTTTGGCTTGGTTCCATGCCAGGACAAGGCATGTGGTTTGTTATTTAGCAGTTTATTCAGCTGTTGATGAAGCTGGGAAAATAAATGCCACACTGAATAAGGCAGCCATAGTCTAAAATTTAGAGTTGGTCCAAAGGTTGAACTCCTGACACAGATAGGGATTGTAAGTGTTGGGAAAGAATATCCAGCACTCTCTTCCACCCTCAATACCACGGCTGAGGTTAGTCCCTTGAGCAAAGCACCAAAGCCCCAACTTCTCCCCAGGGAGCCCACTACTCTGTGTGAGGTGTTTGGGATAAAAGTATCTGCTAAATGTGCATGCAAATGTGTTCAAGTAAGTAGTTCTTATGTTTTTAGCAATTCTGAAATTGGTGGTGCTGGTTCATATTTTTGTTAAAAACAGATAATTTTATTCTCTTCAAAATATTTTGATCCATCAAGTATCGATTCAATTAATCAGATGTTTTAAATTAATTATTATTTTGAGCTTTATTTTTATTTCGTCAAAGGATCCTGGAATTAAAAAATGTATATCAGTATCCACAAAGAAAAAAATTAAAAAAATTCCAACATTGACAATAATAAAGGCCCGTTTTCACTGAGTGGTACAGTACGGTACGGTACGGGTGGGTACGGGTCACCTTTATCAGGCTTGTGTTTCCACTGCTAAAGGGTACTCTTTTGTTGGGGTACAACAGAAAGTTTCAATCAACGTAATTCTTACTCAAGGAAAATTTCTAAAGTAAAGCTGAACGGGTTGTTCACATATCACGCGATTGTATAAAATACCAATTACATAAAAACTACACACAGCATACATTTAGGCCTTATTTATGTTACAAAAAACACGAAATAGAGCCCACAGTCAGTGCAAACCTCTCATCTGTGTCTTTAATCTTCACCAGCACATGTAGCCTCTTGTTAGAGAGTAATTTTGTCATTCCGAGTTCATAATAGTCCAGAAGGTGATGATGATAATAGTTAAACGTAGCAGTTTGTTCATGTTTGCTGAAACAATAATTTGCTCCTTCTTCCGTCTTTTTTTTTCAGCTGTTTTTTCCAATTTCTCCTTTGTTTTTGCATGCGTCAGTCAAGTTTGTCTGTTTCTGAAAGAATCAGGTTTCAAAAGTACGTCAATAATCAAGCGCACAGGATCGGGTTTCAAAAGCACGCCAATAATCAAGCGCTCATTATTATCATTATGTTATTTCAAATTTTGACGCGCACATGAGAAAGCGAAACCACTCACACTTCAGACTGGCTCGTAAAAAAACTACATGGCATAGGGGAGAATCTGCTCTTCTTCTTGGCTTTTTGGCTGTTCATCAAGACGACGACAACGTTTGTCTGAGCTCGGGTTGACCATGGCTTGTTATTATATGTTTATAATATAATATAATATAATATATTATAATATAATATAATAACGCTGTTAGACGGTAGAAACGGCCTTAAAAGCATACCGAACCGTACCACTCAGTGGAAACGAGCCATAAGAGTACCATAACTAGAATCTAAAGTTTGTCGACGAACTTTGATGTTGGCTTGAGAAAAGAATGGGAATTGGCTTGGACTTAGAATGGCAGTTAGCAGGAAGCACAGCGGTTGCTAAACATTGCTAGGTGGTTGCTGATGTAAACTGGGTTGTGAATTGGCAAGCCTCATTTACATGATTACATTTGATGTAATCAAGGAGGGTACTCCCCTCTCTCCCGATGGCCCGCACTCACACGGCATTTTTACCTTCCAAACTTAAGCACGCTTAGATTAGTGTTGACTGCTCAGTTTAACAGGAAGAGAAGCGCTCTCATTCAGTAAAATGGCAATTGCTTTAGTTATTGTTTTGTATTATTTTGAGTAGTTTAGGATGACACACAATCAAATCTTTTGCTGAACAGATCCATCGCTTTGTCATACATTTTTATAGAAGTGATTATGCTGCACATATTAGGAGGTTTGCTGAAGTTGGCAGTAAAGTGCAGCAAGAGGTGAAGAAATGAAACATCCATTAAAAGTAATGTCACATCTTCAGTTTTTTGAGCTTTGGCGCACTTTGCACTCACACTACAAACCCAACCGAACCATGCTCTGGAGCACTTCCTCCAACTGGGCATCAACCAAACAATGCTAGGGTGTGGCATGGATCACTCACATTTGTCAAACGAACTGGGATATGAGGGTAAAACGCACTAGAGAATGGTTTGGTTGACCTAGAGGCATATCAGCTTCAGACTGATCCTGAGGGACTGAATAGTTGCCTGAGTCAAACGAGCCAATGCATCTTTAAATCTCTATGTTTTTTGAATAGGAGTTTCCTCACCATTGTAAGTCAATGGGCAAGTTTGGGACACTCTTATTATTACTGACTTACTATACACCCCAGTTTAATATGTAGTTTTGCACAGCTCTTTTTCAATTATGTAAGACCATGTTTCTAAGAATACCTCATTCAGAGGACTAGTACAAATCAGCAACAAATCAAGGTAACATTTGAAGATTAAAGAAATCATCCTGAAAATGCAGCATTTTTTTTTATATATTCACAACTAAATCAGTTATTTACGATAAAATAGTTTTACTATTTGTCTTTTTAATATCAAATAAAATTTAGCCTAGCAGAAAACACTACTTTTTAAGACAATCTTCTGTACATGAGCATCGTGTTTTCAATTAACGGATGCACTCTTGAGTGAATGTGTTTTACATGCAGTGAAATGATTTACAGTTAGCAGTTTACACTAAAACATTGATAATTAACTATTATATTGTCATTCATGTTGCTTCATTATAGCAATAGTCCATGAAGCCGAAAGTGATAACCATCTGTTGAAAGTTTAATTGGATTTTCGGGTTTTAAATTGGAAAATCAAATCAAATAAAAAAATGAGACAGACTCTTCCTGTATCGATTAACTATCAAACAGTCCACACACAAGATGAATCTACACATTCCTTGACCTTCATTTATATTTACTACCTAGACTCTTCCTCAGACAGCGTAATTAGCACTTCCTTCCATGAACGTGTGGCGTCTAGAGGTAAATCTTCATAATAAATCGACATAAACCAGTCGATTCTTCTTAATTTTGCTTGCGGGCATCTCACACGCGGCTTCAGCCTGTGCTTTACATGCACACACAAAAGTTTCCTGTCACATGGAATAAATGGTGATGTTTACCACAGCAAGAGGGGAATAGAGTCAAGGTTTCCTCTCATTCTCCTTCTTTCTTTTGGCTCGGTTCTGCATTATCTCCTCTCATTGGCTTGTTCTGTGATGTGGCATTTGTCAGGTCATGTGGCCTGTGGCAGCTCCACCTGCAGAGTGTCTGCGCTCAGTCCTGTCAGAACACATTCATCCACGCACCTCCTACAACACTGTCTGAGGGAACATAACGCTGGAGTGCAACCTCTGGTTAGAAAATACCCATTATGATTATGCAATTCTGAAACCGGTCCTGCTGATGGACAGACAGTCTGTCTTAAGTTTTGTAAAGGTGTTATGTAAAGGTATGCTACCATTCAAAAACGAATTCAAAATTAAACCATTCAAATTGAGCACTTGTTGGGAGTTTTATGGAGTTTTATTTATGGGTAAGGCTGTGCAGTATATCAAATATCATTGAACTATTGCAAAATGTGCATATTGCAATTATACATATGTAGGTTGTTGGAACATGTACTCTATTCTTCTCCCAGCCAATTACTTTTGTGCATTTCAGGAAAAGTTGATGAATTGACATGTTGGTGTTGGTTTCCACTGCAGCATAGGCTAACATGGCGATGTCCATCATCTTATATCATGATTATGAAACATGAAATACATGTTCTAAAACATATCTGAGAATCGAAATATCACGTGTTTTGCAATCTAATTTCACAAAATAGAAAAAGGAGAAAAGAAACAAAAATTATAGATGCATGAATCATACGGCTTTGTTGACACACCACAAAAAAACAAAAAAAACATTCAAAACTAGAGGGTGATATACAAACACTTTCATTTTTCTATGGTATCATTATTGTTCAAAACTTTGAGTTTTCATTGAGGCTAGGGTTGCGCAGTATATCTGAATTATCAAAATATTAAGTTATGCATATCCCAAGAGTTTGCAATAAATGATCAATTTAATGGTAAAATATGTCTGTGTAGCTGCCACTAGCACATCATGTGAAAGACTGCTCAGCACATCAAGTAATGTACGTAGTTACTTGTCAACACACATCTCTAAAACTGAGCAGAGTGTAAATGTTGGTTTTCTTGTCCAAAATTCTGTAACAACTTTAGTATGGATGCTGTAATATCACCAAACAAGCATATCCAAGCTTATACAAAAATACATTTATTTTATTTATTCTTTAGTTTGTTGACATTTGTGAAAATGTCTGATTTGTTTTATGCTGCAGTAAAACATTGCTGTTGCCTTTCAGAAGTTGTTAAGTGATTTTGTTCCTTTCCCTTATATGATTTGAAACATTTGTTGGTTATATATATTATTTATGTCCTATTGCATATCAAATATTGCATTATTAAGCATGCTGTCATATGTTTCATCAATATTGAACGACCTTGTGGCTGTATCAAAATATAGTAGTAGAACTATAGTTTACAAAAATAAATGATGCAATTACAGTATGTTTACTGTACATTTGTTAATTTTCTTTAAACCACACTTTCATCCATGTGACTTACAAATGAGGAAGGCATCAAGTGATACTAATTAGTGCTAGTAATATTAATAAAGCACGTATTCATGTGGGTTTTATCCTGGTGCTCTGGTGTCTCCCCAAGTCCAAAGATATGCTGCACAGATGAATTGAATAAGTTAAATTGTCCATAGTGTATGTATGTGAATGCGAAGGTGTATGGGTGTTTCTCAGTACTGAGTTGTGACTGGAAGGGCATCCGCTGTGTAAAACCTATGCTGGATAAGTTGGTGGTTCATTTCCCTGTGACAAGCCCTGTTAAATAAAGAGACCAGGCTGAAGGAAAATGAAAATATTTTAAATGTCTTTTGAACATTATTCAGCAGTCCATATGGGATGGGGAAGATCATTCCTTCAGTAAGGAACAGTGAATGAGAAGGTTTTGGAAAGTGAGCCTCTGAAAAAAACTCAGCCTCTCTGAGATTGTATTACGAGGTGGCACTCCCTACAGTAAATGACTTAAAGCTTCTGGGGACTGGGGGTAGGTGGGGGTGTAGATTTGTAGAATAAAAGTGTGTAGAGGCAGATTAGCACTAAAACGTGCAAGGATCTGTCTTGTCATACAATGTCTTGACATTTAAGAGAATTAAGACTGAAAGCTCACTCTGCTGTGACCAAATCTCTCATCAGCAGAAAGAATAAAAAGGCTAGACTGACCTTTTCTGAGGAGCATGTTGTCTTGACGGGAAACTGGTCCAAAGTTCACTCTAGTAATGAAAGCAAGTTTAATGCATTTGGGTCTGATGAGAAACATTGTTTTCATCAGAACTGGGGTTAATATACTCTATGATAAAACAGTCCTAACAGCTGAATGTTTAATAACAATTGTAAACAAAGATTAATGTGTGTTGTTATTTTTAAGTATTGTTCATTGTAATGTTTCAATTACTGTCAACTATGTTTTCCATATTGTTGTATGTGTAGTCATTTTGCAAATGTTTGTTTTTCTCACAAATTACAAATTTGTATAAATTATTAGCTTATTTAAATATGCATTCCTATTTTCTATTTGTAACTCATTGCAATTTAAAGAACCATTTAGACATTTTACGCAATTAAAATTTACCCTGGCAAACAACAGCATGCAACGATATTACTTGTAGATTTTATGTTATGAGACCATTGAAATGCTTAATAATAATCACTTTTGAGCTGTTAGAAGACACTGGCATAAATACATTCCTAATTTATGAGAAGCACTTTGACTTCTCCTCCTCTTTTATTAATATTAATAATATGAATGAATGTTTGGACTGATTGAAGATGCTTTTAGAATCCCCAGGAAACCTTTTTTTTTTTTTTACATTCCGAGAACTGCGTTCAGTGTATAGCTTTGAGATTATAGGCCAGTCATATAGTGTAATGTCAAATTTTTAAGTGACACTCGGAAATAAATGCGACGAAGTGGCTCTTAATCTGATCTGTTAGGCTTTAATGCGAAATCAGTATAATTCTGTCGCCATCACAGGGTTTCCTTCCAGGCCTGTCTGTCTTTCTCACTCCTTCTCTCGATTTATCTGTGGCTGTGGTTATTAGCGGCCACTTTCTCCTCAATTAACCATGCTGCAACTCAAGCAGAACCTTGTATCAATGCACGCAGGCCTGCCTAGCAACAGGCAGGGTATTAAAAATAACAGTCTCCCTTCCATAAACCATAGCGTTAATCCATGCACTGTCAAACAGAAGGGCCGCGCTTTGAAATGTGCTAAAATCAAATTGGAGACGGAGAGTAAGAAGATGTGTAAGGCTTGGCACTGGTTTAATATTAAGCTTCAATAAGACAGGAAACTGGCCTCAATTACACTAAAGTCTTGAGCTCGGAAGAGGGCTGCAATGTGTCATGGGAGGTCTTTCTCCTCAGAAAGGCAATTATTGTTCAAAATGAAAAAAAAAAGAAATACAGATTCATATTCTGTTATGTTTTATGCATGCCAAACCTGAGGCGAAAATGTGAAATACAAAGCCAAATTTTTATATTGCTTGCCTCGCGGCAACTGTGTTTATCATAGATACATATTTATAAATGCACACTCAAAGTTTTATGAGCGATTTTAAATAAGGACATATGAGATTATGAATAATGTATTTGGGAATGAATCAACAGACATTTTGTTTCCTGATTTATAAGCAAGGTCGTCATCAAGCAAACACTGCAGGGTCTTTTAAGGTCTTGGCTTGTATAATGTACGCATCGGGTTCAGATAAAGCTATAAAAATCTCATCCCAGGATCCCCATTTAGCAACACCCTTGTTTCTAAGTAGTACGTGAGGATTCTGTAACACATTTGTGAATGGAAATGGCTTCATTAAAGCTTGAGCTGGAGATTCATGGCCTCCAGGATCCCATTGCTCAAGCTTCACCCCAGGGTCGTGGTGTGAGGCGGACATTCTTATCCTTTGCTTTTCCTGATGGGGCGAATGGCTCTTTTCCATCTGTGCCAGACACGCAGCAAACCACTGATATCCCAGCTCTTCAGGCAAACCGCCACACTTCTGGGTCACAGCTAGAAAATTGCCTTCCTACTGAGCATCATTGGTACTGATAGAATTTATGTCGGCTGCTGCATTTCTATACATGAGGTGTTGTCTAATTAGGAGTCGTAGCCACTCTTCTGTGATTCATTTTATATGAGGTCCTTCAAACCTCCATGTTCATTTCATAAGGGGACTTGAAAAACATGCTGGTTTGCTTTGTAGAATGTAAATGACCAGTGATCTTCAGTATTTCATTACACATTTGAGTGGAGCAGTGAATTGGTTGTAAAGTTGGATGTTGGTGATCTCTGTCGAATCTGGAAATGCTTGTTTCTTCAGAAGCCATGAACTCCAAAAATTAAGTTTGCTGTTTGTTCAAAATACATAAAAAATAAAATTTAGATTAGATTAGATTCAACTTTATTGTCATTACACATGTACAAGTACAAGGCAGCGAAATGCAGTTTAGGTCTAACCAGTAGTGCAATAGCAACAAGTGCAGATACAGGTATAAACTATAAAGTGCAGTTCTAGAAAAACTATGGTGATATTTACATATGGATTTACTATGAACATGATACACAGGTTGTATTAGTTATGAACAGAGATTTACGATAAATGATTACAGTATATGTACAAGTTGCTATTAATAATCAGAAGTGTGCAGATAGATAAACATACAAATGTACATGTACAGTGCAGTGGTGTACAGTTCAAATAAATGAATCAGTGCAATGTAGGTTGCTATGATTAATCAGAAGTGTGCAGATAGATAAACATAATTACAAATATATATGTACAATGGGTATTTACAGTTCAAATAAATGAACAATGAACAATAAATGAAATGAGCCTAAACAATTCAATTCTTGAGGGTGTTTGGGGGACAACTTAATTGTTTTATGTTCAATCCACTTAAATTTGTAAAAACTAGTAAATCGGCTTAATTCTTTTATGTTATTCAAACACAAATTGATTGTGTGGATCCCAGCGTTTGTTACAGTGTGCCTGCATACATATATTATAGCTTATTAGTTTTTACAAATTTGAGTGGATTGAACCTAAAACGATTGAGTTGTCCACCCAAAAAAAACAACAATTCTGTCATTTCAGTTTATTTTTAAACAAGTAGGTTGAACAAACATTAATGTAATTGTTTGAGTGTATTTGAATAACTGTTTTGGATGTGTGTTTTCCCTGTGATTTTTATATTTTACAAAATTAGACTAATTTGTAATATTTTGTTGGTCTAATTACTTCTGTTTATCATTTGGAGTCACTTTGGAAGAAAAATGATTAAATGTAAAATGTAATGTAAATAACAATTGTAAAAAAGAAAGAAAAGTTACTGCTAGTATAATATTGTCTGTCATATGTAATTTTTGGATATGTTAACTTCCTGTCAAACAATAATGACTAGAAATGGTAATTTTGCATTATGATTATTATTATTATCTTTATCACATTCTGTAATATAATTGAGACCAGTAAAATGCTTCAAAGATACTCACTTAACCTATTTCAGGACATTTAATATGGCAACTTATAAAACATATGGGAATTTTTTTTATATTTTTACTGTGCTGTTTATTCTTGATTCAGTTCACCTTCAAGAATAGATCAGGTAACCTTATTTAAGTTATCTGAGTGGTTCTTTCTTTCTTTCTTTCTTTCTTTCTTTCTTTCTTTCTTTCTTTCTTTCTTTCTTTCTTTTTCTTTCTTTTTCTTTCTTTCTTTCTTTCGTTCTTTCTTTTCATTTCTTTTCTTTTTTTTTTTTTAGAGCATCCAAGCATGGTTGCCATGTTTATATATGCCTAAATGAACTGAACTAATTGAGAAAATTTGCCAGGTTCTGAAACCAACACTTCAAATGAGCCAGGTGTCAGAATGCCGTGAGCACGTTTTGTTTCTTCATTAGCCGCTAGTAACAAGCAATGGCCGTTTCATGCACGACATTTCCTCATAAACTGATGAAAGTGTGTGACTGATGAAGTGCTTTAGGCATATCTGTTTTAAACTAGAAAACACTGCATACTAGAAGACATGGTCATTTCAAATGTGACGTACTGTAAATAAGTTTGATTTGCACACTTTTTTTAAAAATTTATTTTTTAACCAACAGTGACCATTTGGGGTTCTCCAAATAGCATTTCTGCAAACAGATCAAACCGTTAAAAGAGCCATTTTTTTCTTGGTATAAAAAGCAATCTGCACCTGTCTATGGATACCACTTTTAGCAGTCATGTTGATAGACATTAGTAAAGCAACTTATAAATGTGAGATACAACAAGTGATCAGTCAAATTAATTAAAATTAAAGAAAACAGAAAGCGATTATTGATATATTTGTTTCAGTTTAAGACATTTGAGAAAAATTTTAAAAAAAAAGTTTTTATGAATGTATTTCTTCTGTTGAATACAAAGCAAGATATTCTGAACAATATTAAGGAAAACAGCCATTGCCAACTATAGTACTGTAGAAACAAAACATACTATGGAAGTCAATGGCTGCTGCGTTCCAGCATTCTTCAAAATATATTCTTTTGTTTTCAAGAGAAAAAAGTTTTGAAAAATTTTGGAACGAGTAGCAAATGAGTAAATGATGACAGAATTTTAGATTTTAGGTGAACTACCTCTTTATGTGAGAATGGAAGACATCAGTTTGCAGAATATAAACGGATAAGTCTCTTGAATATAAATGGACATTATAGATTTTTTCTTCTAAACAGCACCTAATAATCTGTAAATGTCTAAATAACCTGGTCAAAACTAAACCTACGTTCTTAATTCAATCATTAATCACTTAATGTACTGTGGAACTTTCTTCACATTTCAGTGAATAAGCAGACACAATCACACTTTGAAACAGATTGAACAATCTGTTTAAAGTATTAAATGATGATTAAGTAGAAAAAAACAAACAGACAAACAAATATTCTATTTCAAATAACACGCATTGTGAGAAATGGTGTGGTTTGTTGCTTCATTGGGCCAAACAATCAAAGCACTTCAGTTTTTGTTTTTTCAGGCAGCCTGAGTTGTTTAGGCAATCTTGTTTTGTTGTGGATCTGAGATCAACTGTTGTGTTCATAAATGCTCAAACCAATCAAAATAATGGAGAAAACTCACAAGGTTTTGAAAAATGAGCGAAAAACGAATGAGTGAAAAATCCCTTAAAGTGTTTAGCTTCTTCATTACAATTTGAGTAACCATTTTACACAACCTAATTTATTAGCTATATCCTTTTTAATTTTGCTGTATGTGATTTTAAGACATGCAGCAGCCTTTGAGGCTATAGTCATTTTGCTGTTGTATTTTTATCAAATCATGACAAAAGGATGTAACAATAAACTAAGCTGATTGAAAATCAATTAAAATATGTGTCAAACAAATTGCAATGCAATTGAGGTAGGAGCAGGCAAAACTGTGTAGGCCTGTGGGGACCCTCACTTCATTATCAAAACAGTACATAGGAGTGTCATGGCATATAGTTTATTTAACATTAAAACAACTCACTGCTAGAATTTATTTATTTATTTATTTATTTATTTATTTATTTATTTATTTATTTATTTATTTATTTATTTATTTATTTATTTTTACAAATGACAATAAAATTAAAACATTTTTTTTTTCTTTTTTACATTTAATCAACCTATAAAAAGCTTGTGGCAGAATCCAGTGAGCTTTTCACCTTAGAATGTTTACAGATTTCACAATCCAATATCAAAATCCATATCAAAATATATTGCTGCTTGTTCAAACTGCTTTTTAAAAAAGAGCTGAGACAACAAAATTATTGTTTTTTTGTTTTTGTTTTTGTTTTTTGTATTTTTGGATGGGACAACTTAACTGTAATTGTTTTCTCAATTGTTTTATGTGCAATCAAGTTAAAATTGTATGGAACCCAGCATTTTTTGCAGTGTGTCTGAAATGCACACACCATCTGACGCACACACTGGCTATCAATGTTGAAAGTACTTTGAAAGACTTCATGTCACCTCAGTTGTTATTTATTCATTGTTGTTTATTTTGTAGATCAACAAAGTATGTTGTCTGACCCACAAAAATGCACTATAATTTCATAAAGAAACGTGCAACAGACTAATAAGACACGTTTTCTTTTAAAGTCCGCTTAAAAAAAACTAAATTTGCAATGTGTATTGTGCTAGCTCACATTGTTATTCTTAAGGTGAATAATTAATTCGTGCAAGTTAATCCACTGAGAAATTTTTTTTTTTGTTTTGGCAGCCTTCAATTAAAGTCTCTTACCGTTAGTTTGACCTCCAGGAAATTGTGTGCTAAAGAAAGCACTGCCCCCCACTCAAAATTCCTTTTCATTTGGAAGTACATCAGCATACTGAAGTAAAAGTTTTTGCAACTTCCTGTTCACATGGATTTTAATGTAGGTCTAGTATGAGGAAAAGTGAGAAAATTAAATGTTAAAATCAGAATTCCAAATTAAATTGAATGTGGATTGTTCTATCCCTAGATGAAAGGAATCAATATATTTTAAAAGACATCTTCATTTCATAGCTTAGAAAACCCACTGGTTTGCTTGGTAAAATCTAGCCAATGAGCTACCCTCAACATCTTAATCCATTCCATTAGAAAATCCCTTGATTGGAGAGCTGGATCCAAGCATAGATCTGCAGAATTAGTTTGACTGTGCAAATCCCAGTTAACTAGAAGTGGTCATTAGGAATGCAAACACATATTATTCTCCGTCCTGCTTCTGCACACAGGTGATCTATTGAAATAGCACACACATCTTCTATTCTGGTTTAGTCATTTATCTTATGGCTTGATGAATGAATCCCCAATCTCAGCACTAATGAAGCAACATGCCTAGTGCTGCTAGATATATATTTTGCATAGACTTTATACTGACATGGAGTTGAAGTCAGAATTGTTGGCCCTCCTGAATTATTAGCCACCTATATATTTTTCCACCAATTTCTGCTGCTGAAAGAAGTTTTTAGAACACATTTCTAAACTTAATAATTTTAATAACTCATTTCTAATAACTGATTTATCTTTGCCATGATGACAGTGCATAAAATTTAGTTAGATATTCTTCAAGATACTAGTATTCTGATTAAAATGTGATTTATAGGCTTAACTAAATTAGATTATCTAAGCAAGTTTCATTCTGAGAATATAGTCCTGAGTACGTTTCTGGAGGCCGCGGAATTCATCCCGTGAGGTACGTCTTTTTACACTTTTTGTTTTCGCAAAATCCACGAGAGGCCGCTACGGATGCTTTTTGAGATCGCAAATGTTTCTCGCGAGTGCCGTTCACACCTGCTGTTCTCGCGTAAACCCACTAGACGCTGCTGTCGGCTGACTGAATGACTGACTGACCATCCAGTCGACTGAAGGGTATAACCAACGCTATCTCACGGCCAATTCGTAACTTTTTAAAAAGTGGCTAATTCGTATGAATTCGTACGATTTAATTCGTACTATTCAGTACGAATTGCTCATCAACCAATGATGGTTGTGTTTAGGGGTGGGGTTAGGTGCCACGCCTCCTTTTTTAAATCGTACATTTTCGTACGATTGAACTCGTACAAATTAGCCACTAAACTGCCAAAATTTAAAATACTTACGTTTTCTCGTGAGATCAGGCTGGTATAACAGTGGTTTGTTCTGTGTAGCGAATCAAAATATATATATATATATATTGCTTAAAGATGCAGTAGGTGATATGCCAAAATGCTAACCTGTTAGCATAATATCTTTGAAACACAGTCCCTCCCCTGCCGTCCAAAGCCATGCCTCCCGACAACAACAACCCACTAGATCATGACAATTGCCAGCTAGAAATGTAGTTAGTGGTTGGCCGGCAGCGTGCAGGAATTGCCAATGACTGTTAGGAAATTGCACTTACAGTATTTCTAAGCCATACTTACATGCTTTTTCAGAAAAAAATATTTAAAGTAGTAATGTAAACAATATAGGGAGCTCGTTATAGGTTGTCATTGTTCAAAAACTAACCAATGTGAATATAAAACCAGCTTCACCTAAAGCAGGCTAAAGGGAATAGCGCTATTTACTTGTGTTTTGTTGTTAAACTAAATAAAAATCTACATTATCGATGCTGTAAAAGGTCCCTTATGAAACTAAAAATCATCACATCAATCTTTCGCCGGAAGATTTCAGTGGCTGAATAACACTTCTGTGCATATAACCCATTCATAAAACAACACAATCTACATCAGCTTTGCGTGACTAAAAGAGTTTTAAAACAGAGCATTGCCCATCTAAAAGAAATACTCCAGTCATAATGTCGTCCTTCTTGCCGTGTGCAAACCTAACTCCAATATTGATTCAGGATTTTAAAAAGCTGTGATTGTCTCCTCTGCACATGAACGCACATCATGCATGGACACGTGCATGCGCTAATGGCAGAGTGGCTTAAATCTACATTTGCTGACAGACAGTTTGGGCTACTTATCAGAATTATGGTAAATGTTGGCCTGACAAATTTTAATTGGTTGAACAATTTTGTTTGTTTTATGCCTTACCCTGAATATAGAAATACATATAAATACATTTAGATCATTACTATTGGATTGTGAAATTACTTTCAACCAGCACAACATAAAAATGTTTCTGAAGACAATCACCCACTGCATCTTTAATAAAGGGCTGATGATAATACATAGAATTTTAAATAAACATGCTAATTGTTTGAATAAATCAGCCACAAATGCAGATGACGGGGCGAGACCTATCACACACATTGACAGGAAAGCATCATATACTCTATTGATAGAGGAGAAAAAAGTATTTTATTACTTTATCTGTTTAAACTGCTGTTAAAATCTGAGCATTATATGAGGCTTAAAACAATCAAAAACAAAATTGTTGCAAACGTGTTGAATTTATACAAACTAATTAAATTAGTAATGTTCAACTTAATTAGTTTGTCTAAATTCAACACCTATGAACCGTTTACAGCCACTTTACTTAAAAAAATGTAGTAAATACAAGGAATCATCTTTTTTTCAGTGTAGGTGCTCTTGTTTGGAAACAAACCTGTTTAGAAGTGACTAGTTTAATCATGCACATGCATCATATTGTAGCAACAGTTCCCTGTAAAATACATTGTGTTGTAATTTACTCATTCTCACATCCAAACCCTTATGGTTCCACTGATTAAAACAACAATAAACAACTTGTACACTTGTTTAAAAAAATAAAAATAAAAATAAAGCTTTTTGCCTTCATCTTGATGCAAGTGGAAAGAAACCAATGTAAGCTATGGTTTTGATTCAGTTTAGAAAAATATTAGCGTAAGATAATAATGATTGATGACTTTGTGTGTACCATTCCAAAAACTAGTATTATTATTAATTTTGAAAATAATATTTCTTGAATGATTTAAGGGCACTGTGAATGTGGAAGACCCTGTAGACTAGAACCGATGACTGTTTAAAATGTACTTTTAAAAGACCTTAATGATAGGCCTGTGTGTATTTGCATTATTCATCATACAGCAGTGAGAATAAAGAAGAAGAGATGAGAGTATGGCTGTCTGTCACTGTTAACGCTGTGGGAAGAAAAGAAAAAAGAGCAGGCTGGTTTTCTGGTTGTGACTTGTGCATGAGGCATTTGCTATAGAAACTGTCTGTTGATTTGACAAATACTCGTGAGTTAAGTGCCAACAGCAGTGAAGTGCTGTTTGTACATTTGAAAGTCAGAAACAGACTTGTAAGTTCTTCAGGTAGCCAGTAGAGGGTGCACTCAATCGAGCCCATGGCCATAATACTTCAACTATACTCCTATTAAGTACAAGAACAAAAAAAAAAAAAATCAGTTGTAGCTTTATTTTACAATGGCCGCATAGTGGCGCCATTTTGAATTTGCATGATCCATGCAAGGAATTTACAAAACATTAAGAGTCCTTACTTTAGATTGGTTCATAAAACTCCATTAAGTTGTGTTAAAGTATTTATTAACACACAGAGGGACCATTACTATATATTTGAATAGCAGGATATATACATGTTTATTTTAATAATTTATAAAAAAAAATCTTACTCATTCTGAATGATCTGAAAACCACCAACTACTCTTAAATAATGCAATACTTTATTTAGTATTGAAAAATTAATCATAAACAATGCGTGAAAATACAATCATTAAGCAGATGATATATGTGCTGATAAATTAAGAATACAGCATTTATAGCTGTAGTTATAAGCTAATGTGCTTTAATGTGGATTATCTTTATTTATTTATTTTTTGTATTTTTTTGTATAATAAAACAGCACTTGTTCTTCCACGTGATTACGTTGGATATCACAACTCCCATGATTCCACCCGCCATCAAAATATGCCTTTTTTTGTTGTGAATATGTACATTTCACATTTTAGAGAAGTAGTACATTGATAAGCCATCCAAAAAAAAAGGTAAAATCAAAATTAGTTTAATCTGACAATAATGACATCAAGATAAACATTTTGTGATAATGATAATTGTGTAGCTTCTCATTGAACTACTGTGTAGTAAATACCACATATACGTAAGGGATAATCAACGGCTTGCCGTGCGTTAAAGGATTTTAATGCACGACGTGGAGGCAAAGGACGCCTCCGCGAAGTACATTAAAATCCTTTAACGCACGGCAAGCCGTTGATTATCCCGCTTATTCCATGGTCATTTGCCAAGGTAGGCCTATATTCAAACTAGTTTTTCTCTTTGCTGGGCAATATTTGTCCGAATTTTTGTCCGTTTTTAATTGTTAGATTTTCTAGTCCCTCCACTGAATATGCTGTGACAGACTGACAGGCAGACAGAGAGAGAGAGAGAGCGCGCATCTGCGTGCTGAGGGGATGAGAAAGGATCTGTTTGTTTATCTCTTAACATTAATACTGCGAAAGCTGAGCTACGATTTACATTTCATAATGAACATGCAATATTAATATTATTATACTTATAAAAAGAAACATATCAATTAAAAACGCTTAAGGAATACGTATTATGAAGAGAAAGCAGCCAGGGCCCATTTTTAGAAATCGCTGCTGTTAAATATGTAGGGAAATTTAGGAAAACCGTTTTAAAATCCGTTTTAACAACAGAGATGCAAGAGATTAGATCCAGTGGCAGGTCTCGAGATGTTGTGACCGACGTAAAGCTTCCGTCGGGGGGAGCCATTCGATGAGCTGCCGCTGACCGCCTGGAGCTTCCAAAATTTTTAAAGACGCGCTTTCCATGCACACAAACTGTCGATTTGACATTAAAATACCTATATTCTCGGTTAAAAAACTCTCAAAACTTGATTTTGTGCAATAGTTTATGAGTATTTTCCTAATTTTGCGGATTTCCCGTCCGCCGTTAACAGCCCTCATTGGTTTTCTGTGCAGCACATGCGAGTTGCTATAGTAACTGTAAACGTTTGGGAGAAGCGCATTTATTTCGAACTGTGATCAAAACTGACTGGAACTACCTGTGCGTTTCAACGAAATATACCACACCCACCAGCCAATCAGAATCAAGTATTTCAACAGACCATGGAATAAAGTATAATAACGTTTTTACCTCAAACTCACTTCACAACCTCAGTTGAGTTTTTAAACAAAATCCTTAAGTAAGATTGTTTGATTCGTTTGATTATTTGTTACTCTACATCAATGAACAAAGTAAAACCATCTTGTTAAAACAATGCACAGCTATGGAGATTTCCTGCAAGTTCTTTGTGGGTGTTTGAAGTTTCCATGTGCCTTCAGTGCGCCTTTTGGCCTTCAGAGGAGATTTACTGCTGATCACACAATCAGGCTTTCCTGACGAGATGTGCATTGCATTTGCCATTTTTATTTCAATGAATCACCCAGCCCTTATTAACCATAAGTATCTTTCTGTTTCTCTGATTAACAGAAAACACCAATAGTTCTGCTGTCATCAGTTGCACTTACCGATTGTTTGAGCTCTCTCATCTGAGTGTTTGACACCTCCTGTTGTTTACATTCTATGCTTGGTCTTGTTGTCAGAAATGTTATGAAATGACTGCTAGAAGTGAGGGCTATTGTTACAAAGTGGGACACTGAAAAACACCAAAGGCATTTCATAAAGGTGACATGTTCACTTATGATTACATCCTTTACTCAACACGACACAACAATCTGCTGTTGCTTTTCTGCAGTTAAGACAACACTTTCCTGAGAAATGACACAGCTTAGAGAGCCATTGCTTTTAGGATCAGTTGATGGAAAGTCAAGCAAAGGTGGTTTGACAAGCAAATGCACATTGTTTGACTTTTAATTTGCTGAAGTGTTTAGATTCACACAATAACTCATACGTGATACTCCTACTAACAATTCAGCATAGCTGTTGTACTGAGTCAAAGTGACCTGAAATTACAAATCACAATTCAAGAGTCTCAATTTGCTGTTTGTGACTGAGCATCTGTACAAATAGCAGTGACAGCTGAACGCATTTCGCCATGATAAATCACATCTACAGAGGGTGCTGTTAAGATTTCAGATCAAATGTTTGATGTTAAAAATTTGTTCACCCCCAAAAAAAGGGAAATTTTGTTATTAATTACTCACCCCCTGCTGAAAAAAACAGCATATGCTGGTAAGGTATTGATGCTGGTTTCAATGCTGGTCTTGTTGGTTTCAATGCTGGTCCTACTGATCTCAATGCTGGTTTTGCCGTTTCAGTGCTGGTCTTGCTAGTCTCAATGCTGATCAGGACCAGCACTAAGACCAGCATTGAGACCAAGACCAGCACTAAAAACAGCATAGAAACCAGAAAGACCAGCATTGAAACCAGCATCCAAACATACCGGTCAGCATATGCTGGTTTTTCAGTAGACACCTTTATTCATCTTCAGAAACAGATTAACCCCTTTGCCAGCACCCCGACGTGGTGCACTGAGGCGCCATTTTTTTCCCACATGTCAGTGTTTATAAATAGATTACACCACAAAGAACACAAGTAATCTGCACAAACTATGCATCATTCTAAAGCTACAACCCTCAAGCACCCATTGCAGCTAGTTGCTTTTCAATGGGAGGCTTGTAAAGGATGAATTTGCTAAATTTATTATTTATTTTAAATAAAAATTAAATAAATTTATTATTTATTTTAGATAAAATCCTAAAGTTCTTAAATTGATCCTCCATAGACAGCAATGGACCAGAGACATTCAAAGTCTAGAAAACCCCCCAGAACATTCCATCCTACTTTAGAGGTTCAATTGTAACATGTCATATGCCTACTACAGCTCATTTTTTTGCACTTGTGCTAAAGTTTAATCTAATATATATCTTTTTATTTGTGTTATGAAGATGTCTCAGGGAAATGTGATGGATGCAATGAGTAACAGAACTTTAATCTTTGGGTGAACCAACACTTTAAGTTGCAGAAAGTCTGTTGACGTCTAAAGCAGGTCAAAATAACCCACATCAACATGGCTAACCCAGTTGAGAATGTAGATGAGGCTAATGAATTTTTAAGCTGACATCGATTTGAAATTGCTGAACATAATCATGATTTATGAGACCCCTTAGTTGGCCAAGATATTAATTTATGGCTAACATTGCTCACTGGGCCTGATATCCATGCATGTTTGTTTATGCTAATGAATCCATCCTGCGTCCAAGCTAATCAAACAGGAACGGAGAGCGAGAGCACATTTGTGAATCCGTTGAGTTGAACTTATTAGATTCATAGCGAATTTTGCATTTCACACCTGTTAAATTGAGCATTTTGAAGATTTGGAAACTAGGCTATGCTGTTTAGATACATAGCCATTACTTTTGCTTTCTATTTCAGTTGGAAGGTGATTGGTATTAGTTACAAATTGAAAATTGTGTAAGCAAAATGTGAGGGAGGCAGGGCAGTTTCCGAGTTATTCACTTTGATTTCTGGCTGAAGTCTAATGCTGTGTGGCCAAGTACAGTTTAGTGAAAAGGTAAATCCTCCTATAACATGATAAAATGAACAAAGCCATGTGCGTGTTGCTCTGTCAAATATGTGAAATAAATAAACTTCTTTCAATAATTTTCCTTCGGATTAGTCTCTTATTTATCACGGGTCGCCACAGTTGAATGAACCGTCATAAATAAACTTGCTCTTGTGATCTATGCTTGAGGTAACTTAATAGAAAGGTTGACATTTTATTTATCCCACATCTCTTCACATTTGCAGCATAACACATGTAAGAAAACTAAAATAATAGATTCTGCTGTTTTGTGTAGGACAACAGTTTTTTTTTTTTGGTATGTTCCCTATGTAGGTAGCACGGTGGCTCAGTGGGTAGTACTTTCACCTCACAGCAAGAGGGTTGCAGGTTTGAGCCCTGGCTGTGTCAGTTGGCATTTCTGTCTGGAACTTGCATTATCTCCCCATGTTCACGTATAGGTGAATTGAATAAGTTAAATTGGCCGTAGTGTATCAGTGTGAATGAGTGTGTATGGGTGTTTCCCAGTGCTGGGTTGTGGCTGGAAGGGCATCCGCTGCGTAAAACATATACTGAATAAGTTGCCGGTTCATTCTGCTGGGGTGACTCCTGATTAATGAAGGGACTAAACCGAATAAAGAATTAATAAATATTTCCTGTGTGCTGAAGTCATTACTGCAGCAGATGATAAGTAAGAACAAGAAGATATTTTATTTTAGAACACTGCCATTCACTGCCATCTACTGGCAAGAAGATTTATTGCAAGCTAACAGAGGCATTTCAACAGGTCTTGTTATCTTTTTTTTTTTTTTTTTTTTGCACAGATATCAAGTTTGCTGTAAAATCTCTTTAAGCTGTAGATTGGTTTCTTCTTTTTCCATGTGCACTCACAAACATCTGGTTGGCACAGAGAATAGAACTTTTGCATTTAAATGAAAAGCCTTTTAAATTACTAAATAAATGTTAAAACCAGCAATGTTCTGACAAAAAAGTTCCTTGAATAGAAAAATGAATAGAAAATTTGCTCCCCCTGTTCTTTAACTTTTGACTGTTTGTTCTGGTTATTAAGGCACTATTTGCGTTTTTTAATTCTATAAAAATTGGCTCAGAAACTGGAAATTATGTCAGAATCAGGTTTATCAAGACAACCATTAGGGGATTATGTTTATATAAAATGCTATAATAAATTTCTTTATTAAAAAAAACAATTTTATATATATATATATATATATATAT
>CAIGQQ010037945.1:1214552-1227408 GCA_903798035.1 Danio albolineatus | reverse complement strand
ATATATAGGGCGCCCTATATATATATAGGGTGCCACGGTGGCGAAGTGAGTAGCACGTTCGCCTCACAGCAAGAAGGTCGCTGGTTCGATCCCCGGCTGGGCCAGTTGGCATTTCTGTGTGGAGTTTGCATGTTCTCCCCGTGGTTGCGTGGGTTTCCTCCGGGTGCTCCGGTTTCCCCCACAGTCCAAAGATATGTGCTACAGGTGAATTGGGTAAGCTAAATTGTCCATAGTGTATGTGTGTGAATGAGAATGTATGGATGTGTTTCCCAGAGATGGGTTGCGGCTGGAAGGGCATCCGCTGCATAAAACAAATGCTGGATAAGTTGGCGGTTCATTCCGCTGTGGCAACCCCGGATTAATAAAGGGACTAAGCTGAAAAGAAAATGAATGAATGAATATATATATATATATATATATATATATATATATATATCCTCCACATCGAGAGAAGTCAGCTGAGGTGGCTCGGGCATCTGTTTTGGATGCCTCCTGGATGCCTACCTTCCAGGCATGTCCCACCAGGAGGAGGCCTCAGGGAAGACCCAGGACACGCTGGAGGAACTTTGTCTTTCAGCTGGCTTGGGAACGCCTTAGGATCCCCCCAGCGAGGTTGGATGAAGTGTCTGAGGAGAGAGAAGTCTGGGGTTCTGCCCCCGCAGTATATACATTTATATAAATATATATTTATTATTTTTTTCAAAAGAAGTGATTCCCTTATGGTTGTCTATAAGAAATAAGTGTTTTTTAAGGCAACTAAAATGCAAGATTTTGCTTATCTTAAATTATAGCTCATTTGAAAAACAAAAAAGTCTAATTTTGGTCTAATTTTATCATTTCTAATAATTTTGTAGCCCATTCCACTGTTTGAGAACCACTGAAAAAAATGTTTCATAATTACTGTCATAATGGAAAGACTGACGGTTTGAAGTTACATTAAAATTCATTTGCATGTTCTCAGACTTGTTCCCTGTAAGCATGATTTACAATCAGTTTTTCCTTGTCTTTTTAAAAAAAGTCAAATTCATGAGAAAATTATTCATGTTTGTTAGACTTACAGCACAATCAAGCACATACAAACACACAATAAATGAACAACTCAAAGCAAAGAAATTATTAACAAGTACACAAGTGTCTTTATTTACGCAAGCAAGTTTGTTCCTACAGTTTGAAAAGAAAAGAAAAAGCCACTGTCAAGCTGTTGGCACATTTATGTACAAAACCAGTTAATTTTACTGCCTGCTACAAAGCATTCTCAGCGAAAGTACAAAAAAGAAAAAGAAAAAAACTAGTACAGTATGTGGATAAAGCTGAAAGCAATGTCGGGGTAATACTGGATACGCAACATCATAACAAGTATAGGATTAAGACATGGTTCGGAAAATCATCACAAACTAGAAAGGACAAAACTCAAACACTACAACCTAATAAGATATTTAGCTTAATATCGTTAGCGTAGCAACTGTAATACTGCACATTTAGAAAAAAATATATATAGTTGACCCCAGCAAGACAGTCATAAGTGTAAAAATCAAAATAAAGGATTCATTTTTTTGTTCTTTTTTTCAGTTAGTTAAAACTATTACCATTAGATGCATACCCATGCCACAAATAACAACTAGATTTACGTTTTTTACCTAATACGAGTTTCTTTTGTGGTTTTTAAAAAAAGCTGCATGACTATTAAGAGACTCAGCGCTGATTCCAAATGCACTTACACCAAAAAACTCACGATGGTCCATAAGTGCACAAAACTAGCTTGTTTTTTGTCGATTTTTTTCTTTTTTGAGACACTGACGAAAGTACTTTACTGCAAAAGTAGGGCAACTCAAGTCTGCAAGACCGAGCCAAAACACTGACTTAGAGTAATACATGCTTGAACAACCACATCCATCGAGTCCTCATTCAAAACATGTTTGAATGTTACATAAACACCACGTTAATTCAACCTTCCACAGTGTTTGGCAAAGTCGTTGCGATCAACTTTTCCATTTAGATTTATACTTCTCTGATATGAACGACGATCTCAAGAATATCACCTACTGTAACACTGACTGCCGAGATGTGAAATTGACGTGAAATGTGTATACATTTAAAGAGAGAGATAGAGAGATATATACAGATCGGAGGAATGACTAAAGAACTGTTTTAGTTTGATTTCTTGCATTTAAAAAGTTAAAGCTAAAACTAAGCGATAAAACACCTGAAAATGTTATTTGCATGTGAGAGTATGGCTTGCGATGAATGAGAGGAAAACATATATTCATAGAGTCTCCCAAGGCAAATCCTACTTGACCAATCTAGCTGATTTAAAACATTCTTTCAACGTTCCTTCTTTCCCAATCAGCAACCGCCTTCTCCGTCAAATGCTTACTAAGCACCAGTGTCACACTTTCCATTAATACTGCGCACAGCTAGCGTATACAGTTAGGCCAAGCTACAGTATAGCAGTAAAAGTCACTTTAAGGTACTTTTTGAAATCCCTGGCACTCCAAAGCTGAATTTGTCCAAAAAAAATAAAAAGAATCTGTACATTGTTTGTGCTGTTGCTGCTGTTAAGTTGTGGCAGCTTGAGCGGTTTTAAACCTGTAAATCATAAGTTACAAGTTTGGTCACATTTTGGTTCATAGAAAGTCTAAAGGAAAATCTAAATCATGTCTATTGTTAGGGTGAGCTTGCAGAACGTACTGTAAATCATCAGCGTGTAATACAAAAATGTGAAAAGTGTGCTGCTGTAATCCCTTTGGCTAAACCCCGACCCCCTAATAAGACCCGATGAGACCTACAACTACGTGGTACAAAAAAAGCCACTCAACTCGGTGTGTTTATCAGGAGCAACAGAAAAGGGAGGTATAGGAGAAATGAAATCGGACAGAGAAATTAAAGTGGGTAGTCAGAGACGTTGACATGGAGACGCAAACCACGTCCCTAGACCAACATTCTGGGTCACACCCGTACATAGCAAGTGTTACAGTTATTTACCTCCCCGTCCCGTCCTATCCCTTACCCCTGGAAACCATTGAAATTAGCTTTTTATTTAAGTTTAGTTTATATATTTGTTTTCAGGGAAGGGGAAGGGCATGCTTGTGTATGTATGTATGTGTGTATACATATTTATACGTGTGCGCATTAGTGCGTGCTTTATGTGTATGCGTTCAGACGCTCTTTAGAGCGAGTAGAGTGGATGTCATGAAGCTCCTGCTCCTCCTTGGACTTGATGTCCTCGTATTTCTGCATCCGGCAGGCGTCCTTCACGTAAGCCCAGTTAGCCGACAGCACCATCAGATAGTGCACCTATAGCAACACAAGTGGTTAGAGGGGTGGGTTAGTGTTAGTTCTTTTTATACATAAAGAAGAGGTCAAAAGATTACTCGGGAGTCGACTGGGAGGGCGTTTAGTGGTCCGGTTTTGGCTGGAGTTCAAGTAATGTCACAATAATGTGGCAACCAGTTCCAACTGAATAAAACAAGCCATGTTAGTTCATTTCTGCATGTTAACGTTTGTAACTGCTGAGTTAACTCGGGGCGACGCAGCTTATTAGGGTGGGAAGGAATCGGAGGAGGGGGGATTGAAACGATATTGCAAAATGGAATAGCATGGGTGTCTTTTTAATCAAGCCAATTAAGGGACGTCATTGTAAAAGTGGCTGTCGTGGGCGATGGTGGAGGGGTCCTTGGTGGACAGAGAGTGTGTCGGGGTGTGGGGAGGGACACCCCAGAGACACCCCGGAGCTGGCCTCAGAAACGCGTGCAGTACCTCCCTGTGTTCTTAGATGTCAGACTGGCGTGGTTATTGATGAGGACAGACACGGCCACCACCTATCGTAATTGCCAGGTCATTGAAAAAGAGAAAGGAAGAAGGTTAACTGATGCTTTCGATCAACCCAATTTGTTTTCCTTTAACTGTGTGTGTGTGTGTGAAGCCTAGTTCACTGTATTATCTCTCATGACCCTGTCATGCATCATAAAGCACTCACTGTTCAGTGAGTTTATCCTGATTGGTCAACTTCTAGATCAACAAACTGACTCGTAAATCACACACACCTCACAAATCCAAGCCGACAGCTCTCAATTTTCGTTTTAAATGATCTGGAGCTTGTAAGCCTCTCTGTTTAGCTCTTAGATCATCTCACATGGTAGAAGCCATAGCCATATGAGCATTAAAAATTTCCACACAATTTCTCCCGATGGGAAAAAAATTGTGATCTGCCGACTATCAAAATTCACACCATGTCCGAAGCTTGATTCGAGCTTCTAGCTGATTGTATTTTTAACAATTTGTATCAAGCAACAACAGTATCCAACCATTTGTCTGTCATTCCCTATAAATAGTGATAAATAGTTGCCACTCCGATGAGGCCAAAAGTCATTTGGAAACAGTCCAGGTAATTCAAACCTGGAACTGAACCAGGCAATAAAACCTATAGTGTGAAAGCACCCTACAATTCTGTAACCAAAACCGTAGCCCAGTCCAAAATAAAGTCACAGGCATAAATAAATTGGCCAGGCCAGTTTTTAGTTGTTGTTGTTTAAATGATGCACAGAACAAGTTGTTGTTGTTGAATCATAGGTGTCGTAAATGACTGTCATGTCACTGTGAAATTGTGCCTTAGCTCATCATCTGTTAATGTCCACAGTAAAAAAAAAATTCAAAGGTATTGAGTGATAAGTATGTCTTTGTACTTAAAATAGAGTTGGGCTCAATCCTCCTGCACGTGGACTTCACAGTTTGATTTTAAGAATTTTGCACTACCTACCTTGTTTCCTTTCCAGCTGTAAAACAATAGCCCCAGTTGGTGTTGACACCTTGTGGACAAACTAAGAAGTGCAAAAACAATTCAAAGCATATGTGCAAGCTGCATGGCTATTCTGCTGAAGAAATCTGCATCACATTCACTGTACACAGACCCTTGTCAATGCATGAGTAATTATGTATATTTTGGGCTTTATTTATGCAGGGCAATGTTGCTTCTGACTCTTATTTTGGGTGCTGAAAATTGAGCATTTGTGGGTGGTTAAAAAAATAACAACAATATAAGTCCTTCCTTTGCACAAATAAAGTCTAAAGCAGGAGTGGCCAAATTTTTTTATATACTAGGCCAAATACCGAATATCATTCATAGCTGTGGGCCGAATATAAATATATCAAACTATTTTACATTAAAGTTGCCATGGGTAATTTCCCAATTCCTTTCATAATGTTAAAAAGTAAATTGAAAACATTACTTTGAATAGCATTAACTAATGCGGTGTAACTTTTTAAAATTATAATTAAATTATAACTTATTGCAATAAAAAATAAACAATCTATAACTCAGTGGATTTCAGTGCTGACTACACAAGTCAAGCAGAAGCTGCCTTTGCCTTGATTTGCTCGCCAAAGTATCTGCATTGTCCTCTATGTGTCGTGTGTACATTCAAGTTTTTTGTTTGTGTGTGTTTGTGTGATTTATCTATATATGTGATTGTTGTATCATGAAATGCTACTACCCTAATCCAATTGCCCCTGGTGGGATTAATAAAGTTGTTAAATGTAAACTTAAAACTTAAACTTAAATCTGATTTGTTTACAACGTTTAAATTGAAACATTTCATTTCAGATTATTTATAGCTTAATAATAAAACAATCAAATAAATAATAAAACAAACAAATAAAAGGTTACGTTAAATTTGAAATGACAATCTCTGAACCAGGCGTCACCAATCTCGGACCTGGAGGGCTGGTGTCCCTGCAGGGTTTAGCTCCAACTTGCCTCAACACACCTGCCTGGATGTTTCGAATATAGCTAGTAAGACCTTGATTAGCTTGTTCAGGTGCATTTGATTAGGGTTGGAGCTAAAATCTGCAGGACGCCGGCCCTCCAGGAACAAGTTTGGTGACCCCTGCTCTAAACCATTCTCAGCTGGGATGGCGGGCCAATTTAAAGGTTACCATGGGCCAACTTTGGCCCACGGGCCCTAGTTTGAGCATCTCTGGTCTAAAGAAACAGTGTCTTGCAACAAATTTACACACAATATGTGAAAGGTGAAGTTTAGAATGACACAAGAGTCATTTGACACATACGATTCAACAACAACAGCTTGTTTTGTGTGTCATATCTTAAAATGCAATTTCTACATCATTACACAACTGTTAACATTTTCAGTTCAAAATTGATCAAGTTTACATGTAATTTTGAACGACCCAATAATGGTTAAACAACCCCTTACAATTGTATTTTATTTTACATGCCCAAACTGGGCTACTAAGCCCAATTACACATCGAGTTTTAGGGTCTTTGTAAACATCTGTATTTACAGCAAACCTTACTGGTTCTTCTAGGTCTCAAATCCAATTTGGATGGGGCCATTTAAATAGGTGATTTATTATTTTATTTTATTTTACAAAGTAAGTTTGAGCACTTTGACAGAGAGAAGAGACTTACAATGCCTCAAAGGGCCAGACAAAATCTGCGGACATTTTTTGCTATTTCTGCGGAGTGTTTTGTTAGAAATCTGCGGATTTATGTGGAATGATTTTGGGAATATCATGACTATCATGACCTTAATATATGAAATAAAAAGTAATACCTTTTTTTTTAACTTCTATTTAATTTTTACAATGCGAATCCAATTACATCCACTTTATTTGGTAAACAAAACAAGCCTCTAATATAAAATATCTACTAAATAAATCATATGAACATTTTCATATTAGTCAATATTATTACTGAAATTAATTTGAAAACGCAATGAATATAAATTTACACACTTTTACACAAGATAATAAACAGAATCAATTATAAAAATCTACTAAAAATCTAAAAATCTGCGGAAATCTGTGGAATTCTGCGCCCGCAGATTCCGTGTGGGCCCTATTGTTTCAAGCCTCAGATGAAATTTTCCTTTCACTGTACTATATGGAAAAAAATCTGTCCAACATTTCTGTGTGGAGTGACACAGTGACAAAATGATGACTAAATGTTCATATTCAAGCTGGCTGCCTCTTTAAATTTGGATGACTCAGAAAAATACAGAATAATTAATGCATTTTCAGGGCAAAAACTGGCACTTGCAGTTCCTTTGCAATGCCACAGCGGGGAACACAAACCCCTTTGACTCATTTAACTCAAGTTCCAGTGTGCACCAATGGGTGGCATCATTGCAGCACAAATCAGCCAACCGCAAGTATGCAGCAATGTTCTCTGAAAGGTATGATGTAATTATATAATCAAAGAGCGCAAATTATGATCCAATTCTGTAGACTCTTTGTTTCTAAGTACTTAATGTCCAAGCTGTTTTCTCATTTGCAAACCACGTGGAATGCAATTAACTCGTAAAAATGAGGCCAGACTGTTGCCTTTCTAGAAAACAGATGCATTGTTGTGCTGTTCACACTAACAGTGCAAGAAGCTTATGCAAAAGACAAAAGCACTATAGACTGCAAAATATTAAGCTAAGGCACAGTGTGTCGACTACATCAGTTGATTTTCATGTTATTCATTTCTACCTTTACACAATCACTTATATTAACCAGTAGGAACATCTTTCTGTTGTTCAAACCGACGGGTAGAAAAGCTGCCTCACAGAAAATGGTGTCTCACAATCACTTATCGCTGTTCCCAACAAGCTTCTCTCCTTCCTTCCCTCTCCTCCTCTGTTTCCATGGCAACAACACCCTGCATTTTCAATGAGCGGTGCTCTCCTTCTGTCTTTGCTCACTATTCCTGCAATTTTACAAGAGGCCTTGGACGTCTATTGCGTTTAAGACAAGCCCACACATTCTTTGATACAGTGATTCTAGATAAGTCTATGATTTCCGTAACATACCACTGTAGGTGTGCTTAAATTTCACATTACTTGCAGATGTCACTGGAATCGTGGGCTTAATTAGGCTCATAAATCAATCCGTGTTTCATTTTATAGCCCTAAAAGGAACTTTAGATTCAGGAAAAAACTGATACAATGCATTAAAGAAAGACGGCAGTGGAAAAGCTCACCATGGCGATAACGGCTGCTCCAGCCCCCGCAAGAGCGCAGACAAACAAGTGGAACGTCAGATCCAGCTGGAGAAAGAGACAAAAAAAGATTCTGAAGAGGAGAAATTGTGGATGGTTGTCTCTGGAAATCATCAAGCATACTGTAAAACTGACATTTTAGTCTTTCTACAGTACATACAGTGTCTGTCTTTTCATTTAAAACCAAAATACAGTATGTACAGTATGCAAAATAACTACTACAAAACAAAAGCTTAAACATATCTAATGAAAATCAGATATTTGAAATCAATTTCTACAGTGCTCGCCAATAATATTGACACTTTTGGTGTGCAGGAGTAAAGGTAGCTGCAAATATGTTGTTATTGTTAAATCTTTTCTTTTTGAACATATTAACATAAAATTAATCTTTGCTTTAAAATAAACAGCTACAAACAGAGTACAGTTTTAATTTACATATATGTTTAAATATTTTTAAATGTATGTGCTAAAATTATTGCCGCACCACCCAACACAGCAAAATATTTTTGAAGTGCATATATTTTACACTGATGTTTGTTTGTTTTCAGTAAACCTAGCTTTGAGTTGCAGCACAAGATTGTTGAGCTTTCCAAAAAAATTGATCTGACTACAAGAAAATTTCAATTAACTGAAATCCCAATGCCATACCTGTCAACCCTCCCGTTTTTTCCGGGATTCTCCCGTATTTTACAGTTCTATCCCGCTATCATCCCGTAAATGTATTTTCCCGTATTTCTCCCGTATTTTCAGTCGTTCTCCGACGGGTGTCAATAAACATTAAAGAGCCGATCCTCCCTATACGCAACCCATACCGCCGAACCACCAGGGGCCGCCCTTGCTCTTAAATGTGTTGGAATCTGTCTGTGCTTTCGTTTTATTTAGACATGAAACACTCTGATATAAACATAAAAACGGCGGGATTCCCTTTTATTTTCATTACAGGTGCCATCGCTCCTCCTGTGCAATCCTCAAAACAGTCATAAAGTGGTGCGTGACTTTCAGCTGACGTGTCCGTAGTGATAAACAGACGCTGTTTCCCAAACGGATTCTGTACACTCGATTAGAAGCACAGCGAAAGTGGATACTGGGTTCTGTGTTTGTGTTTGAACAGAAATATACACATAATTATAATAATAACATCTAAAGATGTCGATCTTGATGAGTTTTTTTTTCCAAACACAAATTTTTTTTTCCTAAATGAGCATAAAACTTTAGGAAAGCAATCGAATGCTTTCATTATAACTATATATGTAAACTTCTTTTATTTATAACAGTGACACCTGTTATTTAATGTAGTCAAACAAAAAATCTAAATAAATGAAATTCATTCTCTGCTCTTTATTCATAATTTGTAAGTTATACAGTGAGGAAAAGATGAATAAGATTTGATAACTTGATCCTATTTCTTTATAACAGCTCATTTTAATAAGCGGAACTGTTTGCTAACGTATACTATTAAAATTTCTTTTGTAAATAATACTAGAAAAAAATATTACTGACTGTTTAACTGTTTATTTACTTTGAAACAGCCCCAGAAGGACATATTTAATAAGTGGATTTTTTCTATGGTTTTTTTTTTTTTTTTGGGGGGTGGGGGGGGGGGGGGGGCGTGATCCCTTATTTTCACATCCCAATGTTGACAGGTATGCCCAATGCAGGAGGACAAAAAAAAAAAAAAAAAAAATCTCAGAAAATTGCAAAAGTTAGTTTGGTCTTTGGTTTTTAGTTGACCAACGTCGTCTGCATCAACACAAATTGTCTGAAAGGGTTTCAAAAAGCCTTAACTCTTATCCAAAACCAAACACAAAATGTTTTCTTTTTTTCAAAGATTGAAAGGTTAAACAATAAAGTCATTTTATTTTCACCTTACACCGATCCCTCTGCTACACCACAAGTTCTGTTCATACAGTATACTGTATGTTTATTATGTTTCTGTTCATTAATTTATACAAATTTTTCCAAATTCCTTTCAGTGTTTGATGTTTCTAAGAAAGTCTGCTATTCATTTCTATATAAAGTGTAAAATGGCTCCAAACTCCAAGCTGCAGTGACATTTCTGTAAATTCATTGTGATATAATTAAATTACTCCAGAGCAGCACGTCAACAGTGACCTTTAACAGATAAATCCATGTAATAAAAGCATGGAAATAATATAGTGAACGCATGACAATCCACTGGCTTAAAACATTTATACTTTTTAAAAGAAGCTGTAGGAGATTACAAATAAACATCTATATTGTTTACTATTAACTATTGTGTTTACACTATATACAGTCTCCACTGCCCTGAGTCAATTTTCTTTTACTTAAAAACATGGTAAATTTTGCAATTTAATCATAATTTCTCTCTCTTACATGTCATAGGTTGCTGACTGTAATGGCGGATTTATTTTAAATGAAGACCTTCAGTCAGAATAAAATAGGCTCTGCTTCAGAACTGCCAACTGACCTCATTAGATTCACACATCTTCTTGAAGTTTTCATTATTGGCGCACAGTCTTTTCTCTTCACCGATGGACACGATTCCTGCAATTGAAAATGAAGTGAGGTATGTTAACAGCAGATTATTAGGGAGTTAATACAGTATGTCAATTCAAATGACAATTAGTAATGTCAAAACTGTTTGGGGTACATGTACAGTAAAGCCATTTTTCCATAAAGGTTACCTGCAATGTGACATAATAGTGGCTATTATGCTAGAAACATAAATACACTACCTGACAAAAACCTTGTTGCCTATCCACGTTTTAGGAACAGCAAATAATAACTTGACTTCTAGATCATTTGCTATCAGAAGTGGCTTATATGAAACGCGAAGGCCTCTAGATTATGATGATTTTACCTAAATAAAATATGATCATGGCGTGATTTTTTGTCACTTAACAGAAATAATGTACAGTTTGGAATGTAAAGTCATGGTGCAGTGGAAAAAGAATTAATATTGTGTATGACTCCAATAAGCTTGGACGACTGCATCTATACATCTTTGCAGTGACTCAAATAACTTATTAATAAAGTCTTCTCTAATAGCAAACAAAGTGGTATTGCAGGTCTCTCAGAGTTCATCAAGAATTTTTGCCTTCATAGTCAATGCCTCCTCCTCCATGTTAGCCCTGACATGCTCAATAATGTTCATGTCTGGTGACTGGGTTGGTCAATCCTGGAGCACCTTGACCTTCTTTGCTTTCAGGATCTTTGATGTGGAGGTTGAAGTATGAGAAGGAGTGCTATCCTGCTGCAGAATTTGCCCTCTCCTGTGGTTTGTAATGTAATGGACAGCACAAATGTATTGATACCCCAGGCTGTTGAATTTGCCATCCACTTTGGATCTCTCGCACGCCCCCATACTGCATGTAACCCCAAACCTCTTTTCTTTCACCAGATTGATTTCTGAGAGAATGTTGAGGTTCCAATAGGTCTTATGCAGTGTTTGTGATTATTGGGATACAGTTCAACAGCTGATTCATCAGGCAAATCTACCTTCTGCCACTTATCCAAATGATCAGCTAGAAGTCAAGTTATTATTTGTTGCTCTTACAACTGGGCTCGACGACAAGACTTTTGTCAGGTAGTGCATATTAAGCGTTGATATGAGCACATAAATGTACAGTATCCTGCCAAATTTGCTTCTTGTTGAGAAAAACAGACCATCTTAAGAAATTTAAAGGTACTGTGCTTCTTATCCACCAGCTTCAGGAAATATTTTGGTTGCAAAAAACGAAGCATTGTGGTCTACTATGTTTTAAATCTAGGTCTCCGTGTCACTGAACTAAAAGCAATTCTAGTATAACTTCCAAATATCTTTATTTATTTATTTTTTACATTTTTGCTTTAAAAGACATTTCTTTGTAGACTAAAATAATAATAATACTTTAAACTCTCCTTTTAAAAAGTAAAACTTTTTTTGAATAATGACTGTTCTCTGTCTCTTCTAATTTATCTGTGTAATCTGATATTCAACGTTATATTCACAACTTGTTCATTCTGAAAATAACTGTTTAAAATGTAATCAGTAAAATTAAGCAGTAATGTCATACAGTACACACATACAGTAGATTCCAATAATAAACAAAATCACAGAAACTATAATTCAGCTTAAAATAAAAAGATGCTGTACATTCTCAAAAATGAAGAAATAGGAAAAATGTAGGTCAAGAATCAATTTGGAATCAGACCAGACTCCCCAAATCAGAATTTGATCGTCAAGACCCCAAAGAGCGTGTTATTTATGTTGCCAAAATGCTAATAAATGCCCTTTATAATGGTACTCCCATCATTGATGAAACACGTTGGTGTTCTGTAATGTGTAACTGGAGCATTTAATGATATCAAAACAGGGTTTATGCAAGAAGTCTCTTGGTGAGCTCTAGAAATGTGTTATTTTATCTATTCTGAGCAATACATAAAGCTTGTCACATTCAATAGCTTATTCATTAAAACATAAATATACTGCAACAATTTACGTATACTGATTAGCTCTCACACTTGAACTTGGAATACACAACAAAAAGAGCCTGATTTTTGTGGTTGTAATAAAAAAAACTTGAAGAAATGCATAGGAATTTACATTTAATAGGATTTTTTTAACAAAATACTTAAAAATAAATTCAAGTAGGAATATTTTATTTATTTATTTATTTATTTATTTATTTATTTATTTATTTATTTATTTATTTATTTATTTATTTATTTATTTTATTTTATTATTATTATTATTATTTATTTTTATTTTTTTTGCCCCAAAAGAGAGCTTCATGATACTTTTTTCCAAATTTTAATCTTGATTTATAAATAAAATAAAACTCAGCACCTTATAATAATAATAATAATAATAATAATAATAATAATAATAATAATAAT
>CAIGQQ010037945.1:1182312-1214542 GCA_903798035.1 Danio albolineatus | reverse complement strand
ATAATAATAATAATAATAATAATAATAATAATAATAATAATAATAATAATACATAAATATTAAGATTAAATATACTGTATATCAAAATGGACTACTATATACTGTAATATTAGGTTCCTAGACCTAAAAAAAAGCAAGAAGGACACTTCACAATTCAGCCCAGTGGTGTAGAAAGAATTCTCAGATTTTTAAGTCATTAAGCCAGGGACAGCCTTATAGCCATCTGGACTCGGATTCATTGCTATCTTATTCACTTAATTATCCAGATTTGCTCAAATGTGACTAGAAAACAGCAAACCTATACAGCATTCCCATTCATCGACCTTTTTTTTTATTCGATAAGAAAATTGAGCTACGCACCATACTGACGCAGGTCAAAGCAAAGGTTTCCACTGTCCACCTGAGAGAGGGAGCCCTCCAGCAGAGTCATGTTCTGACAAGTGTTCCAGATGTTAAAGTACATGAAGACCGGCAGAGAGGTGAAGGCTGTGACTCCCAGCCAGGCCAACATGAAGATATAAGTAAGCATGATGAACTGAAAGAGATATGTACATGTTACTTGATAGGTTTAAAGAAAATTTCACACTGCACCATATTCAATAAACTAAATATTATAGCAATACAGATCTGTAAATCAGGAGTATGAGGTCTCGGACTGCTGAGGTCATTATAAGTTTATAGGATGGTATCAGATTTCAAATATATATATCATTTTGACTGTGCAATAAAATGTTTTGATATCTGATATTTGATATAAATTGGTACAGAAGCAAAAACTTCTTTATACTAATAAAAGTACATAATGAAAGATTTGAAGAATTTGAAGACCACAATTTCAAGATTTGTGTTTTTGCATTATACCATAATGTTCAAAAACGACATTAGTTTTAAATTGTAGGTTATAATTGTAGAAAAAAATCAAAGCAAATCAGGGGTTTAAATTATACACCATAGAAATATCAAACATCAATGTATTATCTTTGCTATGACAGATGCTTCAAACTATATGGCCATACTGTAATTGAAGCAATTGTTGTATACAGCCAGTCATAGTGGTCTTAAAAATACAGTATTCATTTTTGGGTGAACTGACCCCCTCTCCCACTTGTGCATTAGTTTTTTAAAAGGCTGTCTGATCTTACCCAGGCACTAACACAACGCCCACAGGTGGTGATCTTGAAGTCCCCATAGAGGTCCCGGATGGCACCAGTGGTGAAAAATCCCTCCACCATCAGCAAAATACCATAGACAAAGAAAGCTGCTGCCACTCCATAGATCACATACTTGAAGATGTCAATCCTGAGAAGATAAAATGATTCTTATTTTCCTCAAGCAAAATGTTTCTGTTATCTTACTCTGAATAGTAATTCAACAAGACAATAAAGACAGGCCAAATAACTAATGTCTTTTTATATAAATAATTGTTTACTTTATTTTGCAAGATACTACTAGTCAGCTTACTATAACCTTAGTTAATTAGCTTAACTAAACACATTAGGCAAGATATTGGACAATGATGGTTTTGTCCAGTGGGAAAAAAGATTCTTAAGGGGCTAATAATATTGACCTTCGAACCATGTTTATCCTTTTTTTTCTTAAAAATAAATACTTTCACATGCTGCCTGCATATTATTACCACAGTATTTGTAGATTACAGTGCCACCAAACTTACTTTTTAATCTATACAAGAATTATATGTACAGTCCTCAGTTCACCCCTCACAAATGTTTTTCATTTAAATTCATATTTTCTATAGGATGTGTTAAAATATTATATTTTTGCATATACATTAGTTCAGTACTAAAGCCAAATCTGGAGCTAATCTAACAAAATAACTTACAATAACGGCCCAAAATTGAGTAGCTCAAATTTATATGTTGAAATGCGATTTTAAAGAAATTCAAAAATCGTGAGAAACAAAACAAACAAACAAAAATTGTTGAAATGTTGCAGTTTATAATTGTTATTTTATTTATTTATTTATTGTGCAATATTTCTTGTTACGATTATCATCGATTTGGCCTGAGTGTGTGCGCAATCAGTGGAATCTGGAACAGATGCGTGTGAGCGATATGAGCGGAACTTATAGTCCATATACTGGCGGATTTGTAGTTCATTGCGATCTGTGTGTTTACCAGCGATCTGCAGCCGCTAGGTGATCATAATAGAAAATTAAATGTATAATCTTTCTTTTTTCAAAGATGTTCAGTGGCTAAAATATTCTAAATATTCTTTAAATAAGTAAATCTGTTTAATAAGTATATATTCATAAAAATTTCAAAATGGGGTGTACTCATTTATGCTGAACACTGTATTATATGTCCTTATATGTGCCTTACAAATATTATTTATATATATATATATATATATATATATATATATATATATATATATCCATCCATTCGGAATGTATTCTGCTTTACAATTAGTGTAGCAGATGACAAAAATGCAGTTTGTTTGTTTTTTTTTATAACAGAAGGCCTGTTATAATGCATTTAGAGTAGACACATACAGTTATCAATTTATTATTTATCATTTTATAACTTACAAGTTATTTATTTGTAGTTACTATAGTTGTATATGGCCCTTAGCTCAAAAGTGTTTTCATAAAATGGGATGAAGTGGCTGAAAAAAAAGAGAAGAAAAGAAAACGCTGCCTCACACTCATCTCATGCATTATTTCTTCCTCCTCCCACTCATTTCTCCAGTTCTCTCCATCCACCCTGCTCTCCTTCCCACCGGTGCTGTTCCGGTGAGCAGGTGTGCTTGGATGATCTGGTGTGATTTCAGAACACTTAATTCTGTGAATGGGACTGAGGCCAAAACCCAACTCTGCCCAAAAAAAAAAAAAGTCTTTGCCAAAGTGACTGTGTGTGTGTCACTTTTCTTATGCGCTTAAATGTGTGTGGGAAAACATATTCCTACATAACACCTGTCGCAAAATCAAAGGTTCAGGGAGTTCATTTTCTTTTTCATTCACTCAGGAAATATTCTGTTACAAATGAACAATTCTTTATAAATGCCTGGATATGCCAACAGCACTAATTATAGTAGCATCCACACCAACGCATGATAATGTTACTCTTAATATATGTTCTTCATTTTTCTCTTATTATAAGCTCTTTAAAGCAGTATGTAATATCAGTGTAGGATTGACTCGACCATCAATGTTAATTAATCAACTGGAACAAAAAATCTGCTGAAAATTATGAAATGTTTTCTTTGCAATATGCATTTGGCGTGTGAATAACACCATAATTTTTCAATTAAGTTTTCATATTATTGGCTTTCTTAAAATAGCATACAAATCAGTACAACATACAGAATTAACTAATTGAACATTCATTCATTCATTCATTTTCTTTTCGGCTTAGTCCCTTTATTAATCCGGAATCGCCACAGCGGAATGAACCGCCAACTTATCCAGCATTTGTTTTACGCAGCGGATGCCCTTCCAGCCGCAACCCATCTCTGGGAAAGTAATTGAGCATACTGTATACAAAAAAAAAGAAAAAGAAATGCATTACCTACACATAACAACATAAGGATTTCCCACTGTGAAGCACAACAGGGTAATTCACATCACAACAGCGGTCTAGAAAAATGGTCCCATCACATCTCCATTACTCTGAAAAGTTGATTTTGTGTGTAATAATACCTACTTATGTACAGTTATATCCAATATTGGACAACTTTACTTTTTGCTTCTTTTATAAACCTTACACTATTAGACAGAATTTTGTTCCAGGTATCTTTATTTATATAAATGTCTGTCTGTCAAATGTCACAGGTTATCACAGTTATTGCCATCAATCCTTAAGCAGAATTGATTAAATTTTGATTCCTTTTGAAGGTTTTTTGGTAGATTATAAAAATTGTCCAATACATTTTTGTTAGGTTCTAAAGAAATCTTAATCGACTGAGCCATTTTTTAATATATTTGGTATGTTTCAAGAGTTCACACTTAGCTGATGATTAATTATAAAGCTTGTTTGGCATGCTGTCCTGGGAGAGAGCCCTGAGCTCATAATATCTTCGAGCCCGGAGCTCCCTTCCATTTGCAAGGCGAGAGGAGAGTTTGAGCTCAGGTAGATCTCGAGAACTCCCCTGCGGGTAGCTAATGAATGGATAGTGATTGCTATGAAAAGATAACTACTTACTAGGAGCATGTCTACTAGAACCAGTGACGTTCTTTCTGTGAGGCAACAGTGCTAACCACTGGGCCACCATGACACCCATCTAGGAAAGGAGGAGGAGTAGGGGTGAAAGACAGGATTCTTCAAAATGAAGATGGCTATGAAATGGAACTTAGGGTATATATAGTGGCTTAGGAATCATCTGATTGGTGAATCATAAATTGAATAATGCGGGACCAGCTAAAAGCAATCATCTGCACGTGATCCTCTTGAAATTAGTTTATAAATAAACTTCACTTAGTATTATGAGATAACGTTTCGGCTAAAATCATTTAAACCTTTAGCAACTTTTTTGTCCATCTATTTACATGACAGCTGCATTTTGGTGGGCTGAAGAGACAAACCTTGAACACTTTGCTTGTTTTTGAAAACTATACTGTTACCGTCTTTGTTTGAATAGTAATGATCACAGCATCTGTTTGGTTTGAACAGGCCTTTTAAAGACAAAATGTATTCATTAAAAGTGCATAATTATAAACTACATGACAAGGAAGTCACATTAATTCATATTTACTTCCAATCTTGTGTTCTTAGCAATCATGTCAGATCAAAAAGTACATCAATGGAATACAATAACTGAGTTCTTTACCGTTTAAAAGTCTGACTTTTTCTCTATTTTATCTTGCAGTACAACTTTATGGTGACACTCACATAGTAAAGACGTCCAGGGCATCAACAGGCGACCGGACGACATCGAAGTAGGTCTGCAGGATGGTGACGGTGCCAGAAAGCGCCTCATGTCCACAGCCACAGAAGAGAGCAACACCGGCATACAGCAGGATAGTGGCGATCAGAGAGGCGTATGGGATCCCACTCAGACATTTGAGGCAGCATTCAGAGCAACCTGTCAACAACAGCAAGAGTCAAGTCAGAAATCCTACTTATATATAACAGTGATATTTATGTAAAAAAAAAGCACCTGATTAAAAACAAGCAAAACTGTTTGTTTAGTAATTTATTTCAGCAAGGATGATTTAAATTAATCAAAAGAGAGAGGAAAAATTGTTAAAAATAAAACTAATAAAATAAATGTTACTGTTTTGAACTTTATAGTAATTAAACACTACAGGGTGTAGTTGAAAAACAAAATATCTCTCATTGTTTTTATTAAACAGCTCAACCATTTTAACATTTGAATGTTTTCTAAATGATATATACAGTAGAACATTTCTGTTTGTTGCTTTCAAAAAACATTTTACTAATTGTGTATAATAAATATTATTATTTAATATTGAGTCGCAGTTATAGCGCCCGCAGTGAGCTACGGTGTGAGGTCCCTTTCATCGCTGCTTGCAGCTTTAATTATTATTATAATCATAAGTTTTAATAGAAATAGTATTTAGATCTTTGAAAATAAAATTTGAATAATAATACAAATTATGATGATGATGATTATTATTATTATTTAGATCTTCTATATTATTTTTAGTATTATTATTAATATAATTATCATTGGCGGTTCATTCCGCTGTGGTGACCCCGGATTAATAAAGGGACTAAGCCAACAAGAAAATTAATGAATGAATAAATAATAATTATTGTTGTTGTTGTTATTATTATTATTTAGATATTCTATAATAATAATAATAATAATAATAATAATAATAATAATAATAATAATAATAATAATAATAATAATAAAATCATCATCATCATAAATAAAGCTTAAAGAGTAAAAGGCATGTTTACAGTAAGTTACTTCAAAGCAAATTTATTATACGTTTATTCAGAGCAATCTATACCCCTGCTGATAAAGCCATAAAAAGCTATTTGTTTAGAGCAGCAGCATCAATGGCCCAGCAAAGCAAAAGCATAATTCCTTTTATAGTGAACAGCAAAGACTAGCGTCAATTCAAAGCAGGACAGTTTATGACCAGCAGATAAAAAATCCTGAATTATAGTCCCATCGGTCTATTACCTAACACTGAGTGGAAACAGTTTCACTGGATGAAATTTGCACGGTTGCAAGAGAACATCCACTCACACTTATGTCACAGGAAGGAAGTTTACTGTCACTCCGACCAATCACAGCCCCCACAGCTGACAGATTCATGGACACAATTCAACAGCACGCAAAGCAATATCCACGGCAAAACTGCAAAAGTCCAAACGACACCACTGGTGGTTATTCTGCAGCACGACACACTGATTTATGAGTCATCATAAACAAAGCCCACCAGTACAGGGAGATGAACATACAGATACAGATAGAGAAGAGGTCCACTATTATATAGACTTGCGTTTCCATGATACTGGAATTTCTCATTTCTACACAGGGAAATGTTGCCATAGCATTCATTAAAATGACAAATGTTATGCTTGTGTATTTATTTACTTGCTAGAGTAAAAATCCTAAGCATGGCTCAGTGGCTTTTACAATTGTTCAAGTCAGGCAAATAGTTTAGATTTTCAAAAGCCCTGTCAAAATGTTCGCTGACCTACAGTAGCTAAAAAAACAAAAAACTTTCTGATCTTGTTTTTATTGTTATTATTTTATGCGAGGTGTTAAACTAGTCAACCAATGAGATTGATGCATTTGGCATTGACGCTCAAGCACAAAATGATGTATTTAATTTCAGATGGAATAGGATTAGGGTTGTGCAATATGGACAAAATAATCATATTGCGATTTTTTGGAACAAATATTGCGATTGCGATTTTATTTGCGATTTTGGCAACTGCTTTTGCTTTTTGAAACGCGCTACATACACATATTCTAAATGTATTCAGTGCACAAGAAGTGCATAACAAAACATTTTACAATGAAATAACAAAGTATTTAGTGTAATAAATAAAACTGTAGTAAAATTATCTTTAAAACAGACAACATAACATAAATAAAGATTAACTAACCTCACCTCTAGTTAAAACATACTGTACACAGTAGCACTCACTGCTTGATAAACAAAATTGTAATAAATTGTCTTATAAATAGACAACATGAAAAAATAAAGGTTAACTAACCTGAATTCCAGTCAGAACAATAAATAAAGACTAACGTAAATCGAAACCACCTATTCGGTTCTCCCGCTCAACTTCGTTGTACGTGGAGTGAGCTCTGATTGGTTAACATCTTTCTCCCGCTCAACTGTAATTGTAACTGTAATTGCCTGGTGTGCTGTCAGCTCTGATTGGTTAACACATTAAAATCATACGCACAAGAACGTGAACAAAAATCAAAATAAATGAATAGATAAAATTGCAGCCTTACGCGATTTAGAAATTGCATGTGCTTAAATCGTGATTTTTTTTGCGATTGCGATTAGTTGCGCAGCCCTAAATAGGATTTTATCACGAGTTTCACCTCACTTAATTTTCTTTCTTGGCTTGAGGCTTTTTCTCGCAAACTTTTGAGTTGTGTTTTTGTGCAGAACTCATATGAATTCATAAGAATCAGCCACTAAACAGACAAACCGTAGAATAGCTATGTTTCCGCATAAAATCACATTGAAATGTCAGTACTTTTTGTGTCGACTAGGTCTGTCACGATTTTGTCATGAATTTTTGTTGTGTGATATATTGTTACATAAATTGTTGCAAGATTATTGTTATTTTGAGATAATTTTATGCCACTGATTATATGATGATTATATAACAGCATATAACAGCATGCAGCAGGTAGCACTGTCACCTCACAGCAAGAAGGTTGCTCTTTTGAGCTGGGTCAGTTGGCATTTCTGTGTGGAGTTTGCACGCTCTACCTGTCTATATAAGTGAATTGAATAAGCTAAATTGGCCATAATGTAAGTGTGGGTGTGAATCCAAGAGTGTATGGCTGTTTCCTAGTGCTGGGTTGCGGCTGGAAGAGCATCTGCTGCATAACACATATGCTAGATAAGTTGTTGGTTCATTCTGCTGTGGCAACCCCTAAATAATAAAGGGACTAAGCCGAAAAGAAAATGAATGAATGAATGAATGAATGAATAATGTAAATAGCTATAAACACTTTAAATTGCTTATGATTTTTAAGGTTATTTAGATTCTATAATTTGATGTTAAAATAGTAAATGTCCTATTATATGTATACTATTAAATGTCCTAGTAAGTAAATGCCAATTATAAACTTTGACAGCGGTGAGGTAGAATGTGAATGTCATTCTAAAATGGCTTTAACGATATTTGTGTATTTGTAAATTTTATATATTACAATAGCAAAAATTATTGAGATCATCTCCAAGTATTGCAAAATAAGTCTATATTTTGATTATTGTGACAGGCCTAGTATCAACACAAATGTAGATTCCTTCCTCTCAAGACAAAAAAAAAGCCTGCAGCAATGACTTAATATGAGCTGAAGCTGAATGCTTGGAGCATTGTGTATCTGCATTCTCCTCGCTCCTAGTAGCGTCGCCTGAGAACCTGCTGTTTACAGGAGTGTGGCTAATGTGTATTTTGCAGCAGTGACCCAGCTGTTACAGACTTACACCTCCATTACACCTTAAGAAAAGCCTGCAGCTCCAAATGCACTGGAGAGCAGGAGAGCGTCACCACATCAAGACACACATCACAGTACTGTAAGTAAGCCTGGCTGATTCTAGAGCAATGCTCAAATTAAAAAAAGATAACTGCCTTTACTTATTAATCACACAGTGCATTAGTAGAGTAAGCTGGAATTTCAATCAGTGCCCAAACATTTCATAAAATATGAGTTGATACTTCTGGTGTAGTAGTACTTTTGTTTAGTGTTTAAGCAGGAATGCAGTCAGTAAAACAATACACTTTTAATGTACACTCTACATGCTGGATGAAATGTGAAAAATATGGTTTTAAAATGTAATTAAAATTTAATTTAAAAACAACAGGTTGGGTTTGTCCATATTAAACCAATTGTTGGATTAAATGTATTTATAATATCTCTATTAATATATCTATATATTAAATAAGGATTGTTTGTGTAAATATATTCATAAAGTTACAAAGGAATTTTATTCTAAATGCTGTTTTGAACTTTGAAATAATTGATTCTGGAAAAATTAAATGCAACCATATATTTTTGGAATTGATAATGATTTCTGAGCAGCTAAATCGAATTGAAATAATTCCTGAAGGGTCTTGTGAATTACTGAATCATCTTGTGAATATCATTTAATAATGAACTAATGTGAAAAAACCCATTTAATTCCATTTTAAAATATGATATTTTAATAGATTTTTAAAATAATAATAAAGTCAACTAAAATAAAAAGAGAGAGCATTTGTGGCTTAAAATTCTTAATCGATTGCAGATTTTTAAAGGCTAGTTTATTTATTTTTTTATTTTATTTTATTTTGTACTTATTTTATTTATTTTATTTATTTTATTTATTTTATTTATTTTATTTATTTTATTTTTTATTTATTTTATATTATTTTTTAATTTTTTATTTAATTTATTTTTTATTATTTATTTATTTATTTATTTATTTATTTATTTATTTATTTATTTACTTACTTACTTACTTAGTAAGTACTTATTTTTTTCTCCTAGTAAACATTTGGTGTGGCTAAATTTTCTAAACCAGGAAAAATAATTAACATTCTATATTCTATAGAATTCTATTATGCTATAGTTTTGATGCTATAGTTTTCTGGATATCCAAACATTTTGTGTAATTTCGTAACTGAAATCAACATTGCAATCATACACCAACTGTCTTCAATTTTTGCTTCTGCTCAAATTACATAACAAAATCAAGACAGAACACTGACCAATTCAGTTAAAGCTAGAGGTTCTAATCAGTGCAATGTAATTGTGAGTGGCTCCTTTGTTAAGAAGGCGGGTCTTATTCCACAATGTTGTTTAGCATTGTCTCCCTATAGTAGTGCATCACCTATTATATATTTATACCATTCACAAAAACACTCTTTGCCACTATAAACTCAGTTTGCCACTATACCTTGTACTGTACTTCTTACAGTAATCAACACAAAACCATTAGATCCACTGAAGCTGTGTCATATTCCAATAAAAACCAACATACCATTCAGTGTTTTCACTATATGCAGCTTGGATCCCCATGTCCAATTGTGTTTAAATCTAAATGCTCCTCATACCAGATTGACCGTGATATTTTTTGAGTACAATGACATGTCACTTATTTATCATGCCAATAGACAGCAGCAAACTGGCATCCCTGTGGTGTGCTTAAGGTGCTGCGAGTCTTGGGAGTATTGAAACAGATTAATGAGGGAGCCAAAGTCTGTTCTTTGATCTCAGTGGGACGAGACACGAGATCAATACTCAGACTGTCAGTGGAAAACAACCTGGCTCATCAAGCGCATCCCTCTCATGCCATATGCACCCGCAAGAAATCTATAATATTGGCAAAGGTAGGGATATTGCAGTATGCACGCTTGATTCTAGCTCCTTTAAAGTCTATAGTTCAAAAAACGCAAAATCTTTTCCTCTCTCCTTGGAAATGCCTTTTTTAATAGTCTCTTCTAACAGTCAAATATTGCTTCAGTAAATAACACCCCATGGTGGATGTTTGGTTCTTTCAGTGTTATTTCACATTCAGAAACAGCGTGTTTCAATCATTACGGATGCCCTTAGGATGGACGTGTGCAGCACTATTGAAAGAGCATTCAGTTATAAGAATGTAACTTTCAGTTTGTGGTAAATCGGGTACTGCTTGAAGTCTTCCAATTCAGGAGTGCTTTTCATTATATATAAAGCAAATGTTGTAAAACAGGGAACAGTGGGCAATTATTATGGCCCGTTTGCTGCTGCTCAGTGAGGGTTATAATAAGGCAGGGGGGAAACAGGGTTACAATTATAGTAGGCTGAAAGACAGGCCTGAAGTTATTGTAAACATAAACTGTGTCCCAAAAATACAGTTTATACAGGATAAATAAGTCTGTTTACTGGAAAGGCTAATATTACTTTTCCCACCTTTCTTAAACTTTTACCGTATATAATGAATTATTAGTTTATTGTACATCTCATAAAAACATTTAAATTTCACAAATCAGCATTCTGAGTTTCTCACAGACCTTATATTAGTTTACATCTTGTCATTTCTGAATTGGGTATCACATTCAGAAATTGTTCCGCTCAATTGAGTTTGTGTCCCACAATTTCGATGTATTTCTTGTGAATCTGGGTTTATGTATGGCATTTCACTCAGAAATTGCAAGTTTATCAACTGCCCATCTGTTACAAAACATCTGACAGTTAAAAGTGAAGTGAATTAAAATTTGAATTTATCTTTATTTGCTGTTTTGCCTTATTTTAATGCTTGTTGTTTTATTTATTCATTGAGGCTTGAGGCACCCTTGAAAGACTGCAGTGGCCTGACTTGTATGCAACTTCATCACAAATAATAAATGAAAATAGACTTGGTGTTATTGCCCTCAAAAAATGTTGTTTTGCTGTTTGTTCAAACTATTGACTTAAAATGAGCTAAAACAACACAATTCTTGAGGTTTTTTTTTTTTTTTGGGGGGGGGGGTAAACTTAATAGTTTTAGGTTCAATCCACTTACATTTGTATAAACTAATAACTTAAATTTAAAGGGCACATATTTTACCCCTTTTTTCAGATTTAAGATAAGCCTTTTGTGTCTCCAGAATGTGTCTGTAAAGAATCAGCTCAAAAAACCCATCACATTATTTATTATACCTTTCAGAAGTTTGTCATTTTTAGCTTTGAGTAGCTTTTTTAGTAGTTTTTGTAGACTGTGTCTTTAATGCTAGTCCTCCCCGCCCACCGTTCCCAAGTGCCTGTCAGCGCGCCTCAATTTTTGCCCTTGGCTGCCTCAGATAACAGACAGACATGAAGGAAGCAGATCTCACATAACGTTTGTGAGAAATACTACAGTAGGAACTTTACCAATAATTATGTTATGTGTTTGTTCTGGAGTTGCAGTGATGAGTCACACTCAATGTCATTACAAAGTTCACGCACACACACAGCGGACACACACACAGACAGCACTCGCGTTTCACTTTGCACTGTTTTTGCATGGTGAATGTGACAGGATACACGTTAATATCCATGCTATATGGATATCCGTTATGTTAAAAAATAAACCTGATTTACGTCCACAAACTGGGATTGAAGCATCTTCTGTTATAATTGTCCTGACACGCGGCTGTCGTGATGAGGTAAAGCTGAAGTTAATCACTGTAATTCATTACACACATGCACTGTTTTAAACCTGTAAAACTTGTAAAACCCACTTTTGATCACATTTGATGATGATTGATGATCCTAGCGAACTAAACGGATCATTTATTCCTGGTTACTTTGCGCTCGTCCTTTCTTGTTGGTATGATTATATGCATTACGACAGAGACATGTTAATACAAAACTGTCAATCTATTCAGTGGGTGGGGAAACCGCACTCCTACGGCCTCAAAATTGGAGGGATTTGGATGCAATTTTAACATCAGGAAATTTAAAAAAAAGAGATTTATTGTCTTTATATTACCCCAATATGACTGTGGAAACACTAAACCTACACACAGTTCTGTCCAAACAGCTTAAAAAAGATGATTTTCACCATAGGTGCCCTTTAAATCATTCATGTTGTCCCAACACAGTTTGGAAGCCAGCATTCTTTGACAGTATGGCAGGCACTTTCACAGGGAAGCTAATAGAAGAAGACAAACTCCCTATTTTAACAATATGAAGGCTAAGAGAACTGGTAGAGACAATTTTATAGGAGGGCTGAACTACTACCTTGGCTAAGTCATATATTAGAAAAATAGTACTGCTATATCAGCCTGCTTGTCCACTGGTCCAGAAGATCAAAATCAGACACCATTAAAATGGTCATTTCCTATTTTCCCCCATATAGACTTCTTATATATTTAGACCAAATATGCAGGAATTTCAAACAGCTGCCAGAATAATGATTAATAAGCTGCTGTTATATGATTAATTTGAATGAAAAGTTTATATTTATATAATTTTGGGTGTCCAAATATATATACAGTATGTGTGCGTGTGTGTTATGTAAATACAAACTTTTATTTTATATGCGGTTTAGTGTCGATCAAAACAGCACTAGGGATAATACAGTTCAACAACAAATGAAATATAATATTCAATCATTTAATTTGAAAGTACTGTTTGAAATGAAATGAAACTGAAGAGCAGCCCAAACCTCAAAAGCACATTAGAAAGGCTATCAGAGCTGATGAGGGAAAAATGATGTAACCCATATATAGACACTAGACTTCTATTCCAGATGCCTGTGTGTTTGATCCTTGTGCAACACTGCTGGAGTAATGCAGGTTTACAACTGGAACACCTGTCTCATTTCCTTTCTGTCCAATGTCTTTAATCCACTGTCAGATCAGTGAATGTGCCACATCTGTCAGGATAACAACAACAGGGCGGATGTCAATTTATTTCGAGTCGCTTCTCATTTTGCATGGTCACATTTGACTTGAAGCCTGTATTGTACCATCAGCCAGCTTCCCAATTAGAAAGAAGGAATGTTGGAATGCTTGTTAGGGTTTTTTTTTTTTTTTTTGAGATGGGAGTTTGTATTAAGCGCACCACAGATTTCTATGTAGAAATTGTATAATTGCTCTATTGTTATTCATAGGAAGACAATACTGTGCCTTAAATAAAATGTCAGGACACTTGTGCAAGTATCCTTATCTTACAAAATGAATAGAAAGATATTATATTAACTTGGAATGTACTGGAAAGCACTTATTATATATATTTGTTTGTTTGTTTGTTTTGTATATGTATATATTTATATTGAAGGCATCTTTTTTGAACTGAAGATGAACTCAAGAGCAATGTTTTTTTTTAAAGTGACAAACTTCAAGCTTTGAATGTTTATATCAGATCTATATTGTCTGAATGTGAATTGTGTTCCAGTTTTGGAGCGCATAGCTAATAGATATGCTTAAAACTAACAGATTGAAAATTATTTTCTTTTAATTTCACAGGACCTTTAAATATAGCTACAATCTGATGGATGCTACAGATGCTTTAGTAATGATAGCTTAATTGAGCTTATACAGCCATAACAAAAGGTGGCAATAGGTTATTATATTGTTATAGGCTCCATTGTGTCACCGAACCACCATTTAAACTTGTCTAAAAAATACTCAATAGCTTAACTCCACAATTCAGTACTGCACACTTATAGCAATATATTTTTAAACATTTGTAACGTTAAGAAACAATTCTCTGAATTCTCTTTAGACTTTAAACTCTGTCCTATTTTTGTCAGTGGGCTCATATCAAACTTTTGTATATTGAAATCGATGGTATCAAAATCATTTTTTGCTTCTTATCTTAATGTTATATACCAATATGTCTTACAAACTATGTCATTCGCACCCAAAGTGAACATCCGCCTACACGGTGAAGGCATCACATTTATCGCGTGCACCCAAGTGAATTTTCATATGCATTGATTATAAACCAGCCTTTAATAGGCAGTCTGCTAATTACTGAGGAAAAGTGACTGACATTACTTGCTCATTTAATCTACTTCAGTTTACTAATAACTATAACATTGCTTCATTAATACTCTAAAAACTATTTGTTGACATGTAGTTACAAATCATTTACAGTACTGTCTGAAAAGGACCCTCCAAAAGACCATCTTTTTCAATACAGTTTTATATTCATTTTATTAATTCTGTGAAGTTATAAAAGCTGTGAATTCCTACCACTGAAGAAAAAGTATTTGCCTAATGAGAATGCAAATTATTTACAAAAGATTTTGCATGTGCATCATTAAAACAAGCTTTTGGTGCATTTTGAAGAGTTTTCACACCATTTCTGAAATTCTTATCATGAAATACCACAACATAGTGTTACAACTGACCCTGAGCCACTCTAAGTACTACTATATACAACCAAAGGTCCAATGAATGGACAGATCGATTGAAAACTGTAACATTTCTCCAGCCACTTCACCGCTACCCGTCAAAATGATCCCAATTTACTGCTCTCTCAAAATATTAGGTTAGGTTTTAATAAACATCAGCGGTCTATCTATAAATAAAGCATCACAACATCATATCTCTGCATCAGATATTGAAGAGAGCAGTGCTGCAGATGCAGGACTCTGAAAGGCTGTTATCCGCAGCCAAAAGCCAGCCTGACTAGAATGAGAAGCAGATCCCCAGCATGCAGCTAATAGCATGCTGAATGACCGCAGACCAAGCAGAAAGAGATGGAAAGAGAGGAACACTTCATTCTGCACTATGATTATTATGACAATATTTAAAGTGAAATCTCAAATTTTAAGAAATTACTAAATGCTGAAAAATCGAACCATTGCAAAATTTTAATTACAAAAGTAAATTGATCCAAAAATTCTAAAATTATCACAACAGTAGGAAAATGTTCATACATCAATACACTGTATGTCATCTATCCATACATACATACTGCCCATATACACATACTGTCCATCCTTCCATGCATACATACTGAATGCATGTATAATTTCTTGTACAAAATCCATCAGTCGATATATACATTCTGTCCATCCATCCATCCAGTGTACCATCCATCCAATCCATCCCTGCATACTGTATTTGGTCTGTCCATACATTCATGCATATTGTCCTTCCATCCATACATCCATGACTACTGTATATCTTCCATCCATCCATCCATGCATATACTGTATATCATCCATCCACACATCCATCCATCCAGTATACCATCCATCCATCCATCTATTCATCCATCCATGCATACTGTGTATCGTCCATCCATCCATCCATCCATCCATCCATCCATACTATTTATCGTCTATCCACACATACTGTCCATCTATCCGTCTATCCATGCTTACAATTTAAATGAATGTTTTCTACAGTTGTTTTAAGAATAATATAGTTGTGCATACAGTATACATTATGCAGTATTAGTCAGAACAAAGCCAAAACTGTAACTAACCTAACCAAAACGTTAGGTTTGTAAGTATTAAATAAACAGTATTAAAAAGTATTAAATAAACTTTTAATTAAATAAATAAATTATATGTTAGGTTATGTTTCACAGCTGTATTCACAGAAACAGATCTACAGTATAGTCAACATTTGAAGTTGATGTATTATATTATTTCATTATTAATCCTAATTTACGTTATGGAAAATTCTTTTCAATTTTGTACACATCATGCCATTAAAGCATGTTTGAATTTGATTAAAAAAGCAGCGACAGAGAGGGAGAGAGAGAGAAAGCAAGAGAGAGAGAGCTGATGCATCAAACCTGTATAAATGAAATATCAGGCAGATTTCTCTCTCTCTCTTGCTGTGTGTGTGGTAAGTCAACACTGACATATATTACATGTATATACAGTACAGTATGAATCACTCAACAAAGAGCATCCATTATTTAACTCCCATAAGCATGATTTATCTTTTATTTTAAGCTGTGTGTTGAGCATTGAGTTGTGTTGCCTGATGTACTGGAATATTTCCACAATCTGAAATATTGTTATGGCTTTACAGTATATTATCATCTAAGTTAAGCTGTTTGTTTTGATGCAACAATAGATTGTAAAAGCACTGTGTAAATCTTTGTTGTTGTTGTTGTGTTCTATATGAAGAAATCAGATGCAAAATATATTACGTGTCATCTCAAATTTTCTTCTAAATTGTATATTTTGTCAGGCTCCTGTGTGTAGGTTCATTACTTTTTCAGTTATGGCAAAGAATAAGTTCCCTTTATTGCTTGTAATGTGAAATAAATGAACAAAACAAAGGATGCTGAGAAAAATGCTCATTTTAGAAGAAACGTTCAGTATGCGTAATATATGATAGCTGTTTGTGATACATAGTTATTCTCTCTCAAAAGAAAGATTTCCCAAAAGTTCAGATTCAGAACTGCGTGATACAAGCAGTCAGTAATGCTATTTTTATTATTTTTTAAATTAAAAATGAGTGCCATTACAATGAGCTTTTCATTTCTATATTAATTATACACACATATCATGTATTTAAATGATTACTAAACATTAAAAATTGGTTTCACGTTATGAACCCATCAGCAATTAAAATGCCTTTGTTCTTTGTTGGAACTCTTGTTTGTTGTGAGTGATGTTCTTATAACCCGCACATGACTCTCTTCCACAATGTGTGCATGTCAGATAGTGAGCTCTTTACTAACCACAAATATCTGAAATCCGAACCTCCACTCAAAAGACATCAGGGAGCATGCAGTGTTTCTCCCTTGTCTCTTTATTGCTCCATTACTGTTAAACTGAGCGCAGGGGGAGCCCAGGGGGAAGCACAGATGATGTCATGAACCTGGGGCTCGACACCTTCGTTCTACTATTAAATGGAATTATGTTTTGCAAATGCTAATAGGACTCTACACTGAAAATTTTTTTTATTGGATTTACTACATTTTTAGGTAAGTGATTGCAAGCAATTTAAATGGGCTGAATGTAAACAAACAAATCAAGTTGAACAATACTAAATTGAATGTTTTTGTCTATTGAATTTAGAACAACTTAAGTTAAGTTTGAACAACTTCAAATGTTTAGTATAGAACCCAGCAGGGGCCTCAAATCTAAGCCCTAGCCTGGCCCTGGCCCGAGACGCACAGGTTGTGCTGCCTTTGTCCAACAGCTCATCAAAATTTTTGTCTGACCAGAAGCCTGTTTTTCTTCCACCAAACAGCTTATACTGTTACAGCTATTAAAATAGACCAGATTTGTATTTAATACAGTAGAAAGTTTTCATTAGAAATTTTTGTTTTAATCAAAGAACTATTTATAAACTACAATACTGTACTATTATGTTTAATTCTATAACCTTTAGTAATGTTTTGATTGTTCTGCATTGTGAAAATGACTTTTGTAAAGCTTGGATGGATGTAAAACTACTGTAGGAGAGCTCCAAAACAAAATGAGGAATATTTAAATAGCATAATAGAGGCACTTTATTGTGTTTGACTCATTAATGTACAGTAGGTTTGGCATATTAATGAGTTCGGAGCTTTAAAACGCTTAATGCTTGTACTGCATCTGCTGACAGTTAAGTCCACAGAGGCTTGTAGTAATGTTTAAACAGTGTAAAATGAGACTGTGATGTTCCCAGGCTGCACTGCTGTTTATTTACGAGCCCCGGTGCCACTTGCTTCCATTTATTCAATGAATGACCCTTACAAACATATTAACAATATTAACACTTCTGACTTGACTTGACAGCAAAGCTAACAAATCTAATTTTGCAAAGTTTCTTTATTTTTAAACTACTTTGTCTACATGCGTGAGTTTATATACAGTTAAAGTCGAAATTATTCGCAATCCTGTGATTTTCTTTTTCTTTTTCAAATATTTCCCAAATGATGTTTAACATCAAGGAATTTTTTCACAGTATTTCCTATAATATGTTATCTTCTGGAGAAACAAACCGCTGTTTTGTAATGATTTGCCTAATACCTTAAATGTCACTTTAAGCTGAATACTAGTATCTTGAAAAATGTCTAGTAAAATATTATGTACATCATGGCTAATGATAAAATAAATCAGTTATTAGAAATTAGTTACTAAACTTTCAGTTCTAAAAGTTCAAAAATGTGCTCTAAAATCATCTCTCCATTAAACAGAACTTCAGGAAAAAATATACATGAGAGCTAATAATTCTGACTTTAACTGTATATTTGAAATATTTTCACTTGTCTTTTACCCTACTGTATGGAGTTAGTTTTGCTTCTTTATTGTTTAATTAAAAATATTTAGGTTTAGGGAAAAATAAGTATATTGTAATTAAAAATAAAAGATTACAAATAAAAAAAATATTTCATTAAAAAAGTTTATGCCAATGATAGCAAAATATTTAGCATTGCAAAAAAGAAACAATTTTCATTGTTTATTTATTTTGCTTTCTGTTCTGCTGTCAGTATTTGCACATCTAGACTCTTAGATTGCGAGTTAAAATGTTTTACTGGTGAGTTGAAAAGTTTTGAATCATGCTAGAGTTAATTTTGTGCCTTTATTATTCAAACAAACATATGTAGTTTTAGACCAAAATCAGGTACATTGTATTAAAAAAATAAAAGATTTCAAATGATAATAAAAAAATACATTTATTTAAAAAATGTCATTGTTAAAAAAATGCATTGTAAAAATGACATAAAAATGATTTTATGATTCAAAATGATTTAAAATTTGAGGACAAAAGTAAAAGTATAGTTTAAAAAGTAACCATTATGTACTATTTTTTATGGTGATTAGCCATTTACGAGTTACAATAAGAACATAACTGTTCATAAAAATGAACTCTGTTTCTGTCCAAAATCAATGACATGTAGCTGTGTGTGATTCTGAGGCAAATGAAGAGGAAGAAAAAAACATAATTCAAAGACTTGGATAAAAACTGACTAAAAAACATACCATGTTGCACTGAACATCTTTCCAATTACCCAGCCATCTCGCAGGTCATGAAGCAGAATACAGACTTCTCATGTTTAGGTAATGTTAGTAAATTGGATTCGTATGAATTGATTCCCCCTTTACAAAAGAATGAATTTGGGTGGAGAGACTGAATCGGGCTGTACATGTGTGATATGGTTTATGTGTATTGCCCTCAGGCTTACATTTAATCACCATTTCTTCAATTATTTTAAGAGACTTTGTCAATAAATAATAAGATATGAAATGCTAATGTAACTAATTTACAGTAGCCATATAACCAGGCCCAGATTGAACCAGAGAGCGTAAGCAATAGAAAAGAACTGTCTCTGAGATATTTTGTTCTTGACAAAGTTACAATCAGACTGTGATAAAACACTCAGGTAAAAAAAAAAATGAATGCACTTTTGAATACACAGAAAATATTACTTTCACTTTTTCAGTACTGCGATAATTCATAATTTAGCAGTTTAGACTCAAAGCAGCTATATGTTTTCCCAATAAAATTATATATATTTAATCTCAGCTATGCTCTTTGCATTTTCTTTACAATGTACCCAACTTTCGAACAATTAATAAAGGCAAAAACATTTATTTTTGGTGTAAATGAGATCATATTGTAGCTCAAGGTTATTTAAAAAATAAAACTTATTAAAATGAACAGTTTTCTGTTCTTGTATATGATGTGGTATGGTTATAAATAATGCCTTCTGAAGCTACAGAGCTGAGGAACACTTTCCCCCTGCTTTTAAGTGTAAAAGTTGGTTTGTGATATTGTTCACTTGTATTTGTTGTAATTAGATTATTTTTTAAAGCAAATTGTGTAAACTGTGTTAAAAGTTAACACTTGGAGGATAATTAACTTTACTGTGCCTTCATTCAATTACCTCTGTGGTGTTTATTACTTTGTGTATTTAATTGGAGACTTGCTTAAAGTGTATCTAAAGAGTGAGTGCCTTATTTTCTTTTATATATCTTTTCTCCTGTGTGTGGTTTAGAGATGAAGCTCAAGGAAATTTGTGTTGTTTATTTTCATCCCTGATTTTTGCTTTAGGTAAGCTAGCCCTATAAAACTTTGTTAGCTGCTTTTTGATTGTTGTTTTAGGCTATATACTCACTCAGTTTGATATTCAGTTCCCATAACCATTACAATTTTTTTTTTCTAAACATTGTACTGAGGATTGAAGTGTGCGCTCCATGTTTATCTTTTTTTTTGTTCTAATTAAATTTTTTTACAAAAAATTGTAATCTTTTTTGTTACACCTCCAAACAAAACCCCTAGACTTAAAAGAATTAACTAGTAATACTTTTTAATGTGTTTAAGCGTAGTCATTAAATACAGAATTAGCTAAATCTAGAAATATTAAACACATAAGAATGATTAATTAATAATAATAACAAAAACAATAATTGAAATTTAAACAAGGTCAGAATATTAAAAAATGATAAAACAGTGCTTGTTTTATATAAACGCTTTTCTTTTTTATATAAGCACATTTCTTTTATTATATAAACACCTTTCTATTTTTACATGGTGTTACATGTTCATTTCTATATACGTTATATTTTATTTTTCATATACTGTATATGTATATATATATTTCATATTTAGTTGTTTTTTTAAACCAATAAATTTAAGCATAAGTAAGAAAAAGGAGTTTGCATGTTCTCCCCGTGGTTGCGTGGGTTTCCTCCGGGTGCTCCGGTTTCCCCCACAAGTCCAAAGATATGTGGTACAGGTGAATTGGGTAAGCTAAATTGTCCGTAGTGTGTGAGTGTGAATGAGAATGTATGGATGTTTCCCAGAGATTGGTTGCGGCTGGAAGGGCATCCGCTGCGTAAAACAAATGCTGGATAAGTTGGCGGATCATTCCGCTGTGGCGACCCCGGATTAATAAAGGGACTAAGCCGACAGGAAAATGAATGAATGAATGAATGAATGAATATGTAAGAAATAATGAAAAAGTATGGTTTAAATGAAATTATGGTTTTAAAAAATGAATGTAAATTCCAAATGAGGAATCTACGGAATCTAGGAATCTGTGGTTTCATTTACACCAAAAACAACATGTTTAATGCAATAATAGCACAAAATGATTTTAAGATAATAAAGATTTTGGGGGGAAACAGTAGTTGGTTAAAAAAGTATGATTTATTTATACAGTGTTAACAATGTTTGTAAATTAAACAGTATTTAACTGTAATATGAACTGAATTTTTACTGTCAGACATTTATACAGTATGTTACTGCATTTTAAAGAACAGTATTTTTACAGTAAAGTTATACAATACTGTAAATCCATATACAGCAAGATAAATGGTGCCGTAAATGTAAATACAGTTTTTTTGCTGTAATTGATTTACAGTGAGTTCCTGGCGAACTGCTGCCAGTAAGTTACTGTAGATTCTACAGGAAATTGTTAACAGTGTAATTAAACAATCAAAAGTAGTAAAAATGTACAGGAATTCTGGAAAGAGGTGGCTATGTTCATTTTTGAAATGGTATCTATAAAACTATCCATGAAACCCGGAATGTTTCTTTTGGGCATTACTTGTGAAGATATTGACTGCCACAGTAGTTCGCGTAAACTTATCGATACAAGTATACTCCAAGCAAAACTATTGTACAGTGGATCAATAATATGTCATTCTGTTTAGGCATGGAAAAGATTTCATACTTGTTAAAAGGCAAACTTTCTGTTTTTGAAAAAATGTGGACACCCTTTATATATCTTATCTCAAACTCCAATTTCAGCAGTTTATTAAATGAAACAAGAAAAGACGAAATAAAGTGACATTGACTTAGCTACATCTACATATTCCCCCTATTTCCAAAGATTTATTAAAACAAACCATTGCCATATTGATGATATGGTGCATGCCTTCTATATATGATATATTTTTTCAACAATTTTTTTTTTTACATTTTAGTTTTTTTCTAAAATAATCTGTCACTAATTTAAACAACCTGTGCCTCCTCTTTATTTATTTATTTATTTTTTGTGGGTTTGTGGGTTTTTCTCTCTTTTTTTTATTACATTTTTTTGTTGTTTTTCCTTGTAAATTGAAAAAGATGTAAATATGATTGTGATATTATATATTGTCATATTTCTATTACATCTCAATAAAAAAGATTGTTCAAAAAAAAAGTAAAAATGTAAGGGGCAATTAAAGTATGGTAAACGAAAATTTATGTAATTTTGAAACAAGTAACATGATAATAACCTGTCATTTAAATTTAATAATGTTATTGAAACTATACTATCAACAAAAACAGATTATTACATAAGTATTTAAAAGTAAAATAATTGTTTAATTTTAACATACTGAATACAAACGCACATTATGCATAGATTAATAATAAATACACCATATGAAATCTTGCAGACCACAACCATCCTCTAGAATTCTTCTGGGACTGACAGCCATTGCAACTGAAAGTGGCAGGCCTCCATTAAAACCTGCGAATTAGCAAGCAGTCTTTGTGTTGATTGCCTTGTGCACTTCTTCTTTTCACACCAAGGTTGTTAATTGGACGGCTCCATGAGGCCAGGTTGAATAGAGCCACCCTATGAGATTAAATGAATTTGTCAAATATATTTAACAAGCTGCTGTTGCGCCACTGACTCCACTGCATTTGTATAAGAGCAGCTCTTGCAGAATTTATGATCGCTCTGGTCCTCAATGGACTAAGTATAATTGCATTCATTACAGACATTATGACAGATACTGAGTTTTATGACCTGTAAACGAGTTTCAAAGGACTGCCTGACTATATAAAGCCATCAACATGGATCATTCAAGAGTTTCCCACTTTCCAAAGTGAGTGCGAGTAAATCAGTGGCTAAACGCATTTGCAGGTGATTTGTGGATTGATGAGCCTGAAATTTGAATTTGTTTTCAAATATTTTTCAAGTGCTGTTTTTAAATAACATTTTAAACAGCAGTTTTAATAACTAATTTCTTATAAGTAAGCCCACACGGAATATGCGCACATAGAAACTTGCAGATTTCCACAGATTTTTAGATTTTTAATCTATGTATTTACTAATGTAAATGTGTGCAAATTTGTATTTATTCAGTTTTTAAAATAATTTCACTAATATGGGTGTGATATAATAGTAATATATATTATATTAAAATGTTCATATGATTTATTTACAATGCCGTTTGTAAAGTAATATTTTCTGTCTTTTAGTAGATATATTATATAGAGGTGTGAACCTACACTGGTCTCACAGTTCGGTTCTGTTTGGTTACAATTATCGATATTGATATTCGATATCTCGGTGCATTGACAATGCTTTCCATACACAATTTCATATTTTACTTCATAGCACAATATATAAATATAAATATATTTATACATTTTACTTATTTCTAAAACAAATTTGTCCTTTAAAACAAGCAGATATATGTACTGTACCTTAAAAAGTCAAGTAAATGCATAAAACAACACAAGCATTTATAGCAAATTAACAAATGTAAATATTTATAAACATTTATGAGCCCTGTCGAGGGAGTTCTTACACCCCTATGACTGGTCAAGCGCTCAACAGAAAGGGCTGCGATTGGCTTTAGCGCTTTGGCGCTGTTCACAGATGAGTGACACTGATAAACAGCAGCGGCAACCACAGGTAATCCATGATAGACACTGTGGAGAAAACTCTCCCTGCAGACACGCTGTTGTTTGTATCCAGAAGTAACACTGTAACAGCCGAGAGGAGAGGAAAAGTTACATCACGGCAGCAGGTCAAAGGGGCCACAGAAAGAGAAAGAGTGAGAAAACGAGAGAGAGAGAAATGGAGTTTACTTTCAATTTCTCAATCACAGTAAAACAGGGCTTCTGCTTTAACTTGAGTGTCAGTAAAAGACTTTCCACAAGCAGTGAATTGTGCGTTTCTGCGTTTTTAAGTATTCGCAGTGTTTTAATTACTCGCACTCAACTCCCTCGCCATTGTAAGCTACCGCGACATAGCACATATGAGATAAATGACGTCAGTATGTAATAACCGATTATGATATATTACTGAACCGATACTGAATTGTCCGTGTCTGTATTGGGGTGCACCGAAGAAACTTTGACACCACTAACATTATATGAGAGACTTGCATTGTTTACCGTATAAGTGGATCTAAATGGATTTGCATTGTAAACATTAAATAAAAGTTAAAAATATATATTATTTATTTTTTATTTCATATTTTTTCTTTGTACTTATGACACTCCTAAAATCATTCCACATAAATCCGCAGATTTTTTACAAAATTCTCTGCAGAAATAGCAAAAAAATATCTGCAGATTCTCTCTTGCCCTACTTATTCAATTTGTCTTTGCCATGATGACACTATATATTTTACTAGTTATTTTCCAATACTAGGATTTAGCTTAAAATACAAATGATAACAAATCTAATCATGCAAGAAAAAAACTAGTTTTGAACACTGCCAGCTTATGCATTGAGTTGATTTTGGATCATTAAAAAAACAAAAGATTGGTTTGGAACAATAATGTTTCAGGAAACTATCACTTTAAATAAAAATCTATTCTGTTCAGTTTAGTATAAATGCTAATTTTATTTCTACTCATTTATATATTTATACTTCAAAGTAAGTATGTGTGTGACTAAATTCAAAATAAGCAGTAAATAAATATAAAAATCTTTAATTTTCTCACATTTTACCTTATATTTGGTCAGAGTCAGTCTCATGACAGTTGCTTGTTTTCCTCTTTTTTTCCCTTTTTTGTCCAATCCACTATAGTCTGCTAATTCCACACCCATTTCTGTTGCACTTTATATACGAAAAAACCCATCTGAGGAAGACTTGAACCGAGAGAAGCTTTTCATTTCAGTGTCATGACTATTAAAAAAAAAATTCTCCAAAAATAAATTTACTCCTTAAATACCAGCCCTCAGTTGAAAAGCTGCAAGTATATTTGTTTTGACCAGCTGTTAAATATGTTGTCCCTTCACAGTAATCTCCATTTTCTAATTTCCCGAAGTGCTTTTGTTTTTATTAGCCCATTTTTCAGCCAGATGAAGTAATCTAAACAGACTCATCTGTTCTGTCCATTAACTGCGTGCCATAAACCAAACAATCTGCTCCTAATTGCTGGCAAAATTTCGACGGACTAAAGTTAGATTATGGCCGAAAGGTGAGTGCCATTGTTAGCAGGCCCTTGAATGCACTTTAATCACAGGCCTGTTCCTGTCCTACAGTGACCATATGTTGATTGTTCAGTGTTCGCCTCTTGGTTTTGGGCTCAGATGAGCATACGTTACAGGGGCAAGACAAATGGACGAGCGAGTCTGTGCACACGCGGGAGCTTCATCCATTATTCAGAAGCGACGCAGAGAGGGGCCTGCCATCACTATCAATAATTCACGTCTACCACCACAAACCCCCTCCTATCTCTCCCTGGATTTGCCTTTTTTCTCTTTGTCTGTTTCTTTTTCATGTCTCCTGTAAATGAAGAGGGGTCATTGATGCACACTGTCTATTAGACTGCCGACACCCCGAAAAAGAAAGACGGGTGACAGACTGACAGTGATGAAGAGAGAATATAGAGTACTTGTGTATACACACACACACACTGGAGCATCATGGGATGGTGGGTTTGTTTATGGGGCATATGGTGCAGTTGAGGGCACTGATTCACTGTTTCAAGTAGATGGGCAGTAAATAAAAACAAAAACAAAAATGTTGCGACACATTTGCTAGAGTAATATTTCCAAATATTGCAGCTTGTACAACTTTTTCAGTCACATTGCTCAGCATTGCAGTTGAGAAATAATTAACTGTGCCAAAATAAAAACGTTTAAAACTGAACTTTTCTTGAAAAACGATGTATAATATGCAAACATAACCTTTAATTTTCTTTTTTCTAATGCGGCACAATGACTGTCGGTTAGCACTGTCGCCTCACTGCAAGAAGGTCACTGGTTTGAGTCCCGGCTGGCTAGTTGGCATTTCTATGTGGGGTTTGCATGTTCTCCCAGTGTTCGCGTTGGGTTTTTATGAGTGCTCCAGTTTCCCCCACAGTCCAAAGACTATAGGCTATAGGTGAATTGAATAAACTTAATTGGCCATAGTGTCTGAGTGTGTGTGAATGAGTGTGTATGGGTGCTTCTCAGTACTGGGTTGCGGCTGGAAGGGCATATGTAAAAACATATGTAAAACATATGCACAAATAGTTGGCCGCTCATTCCACGGTGGCAACCTCTGAAATAGAGACTAAGCTGAAGGAAAATTAACGAATGAATGAATGAATAAATTAATGAATAAATGAATGAATGAAGTAAAGATACACAGCAAAATCCTCCGAGTAAAATTGACTCAGTTTAGAGTGTATTTGGTCCCTCTCTAAATTGAGTAAAAGTTACTCAGCAGCAGAGTTAAAGTAAATGAGACAATGAAAGGATTAATTAAGTGATGATGAACACCTGCTGTTAATAAGCATAAACAGAAGACACTTCAATCAGCAGCAGAAGATTCACTTATCACTTAAAGTGGTGGTGTTTTTTATTGTTGTAAAAAATATTTAATCAGTTCATTCTCATTAATATCACTATTTGTAATTTTGTAGAGTGTGGCAGAAATAAGGCCAAACAGGTCGGTAATAAGTAAAGCTGCTGTTTGTGGAGTTGCTTAATGATCCTCTGCTGAGATTTTGAGAGATTCAGTGTGTTTTATTTCGGTTTATTTCATCTTAGACTGTTACTTAAAGTAAATGTAGTTTTGTGTTTCTCTTCTGTTTATGCTTATTAACAGCAGGTGTTCATCATCACTTAATTAATCCTTTCATTGTCTCATTAACTTTAACTCTGCTGCTGAGTAACTTTTACTCAATTTAGAGAGGGAACAAATACACTCTGAACTGAGCCAAATTTACTCTGAGGATTTTGCTGTGTAGTATCAACTTAAGCAAACACAATGAAATAAAAAAAACACTAACAAATTAAAAGTTAAATAATAATGCGGATTAACAAAAACTACAATTGTACAATCTTAGAACAAAGGAAAAGAATCTTAAATTTGCTGCAACTAAGACTAAGACTAGTTTATATCTGACAATAATACATGTTCTTGGATATATTTCCTAAATGGGTCTCAAATTTTCTTAAACTGGTTAGAGTAACCTTTAAATTTCAAATGTGAATTCCAAATGTAAGGTAAAATGTCCTTATGTCTTGTCTTTCTTGTTTATTCAGTAATTAATTTAGTAAAACTAATTTGCAGAGTCGGTGCCACGGTGGCGTAGTGAGTAGCACGTTCGCCTCACAGCAAGAAGGTCGCTGGTTCGAGCCCCGGCTGGGTCAGTTGGCATTTCTGTGTAGAGTTTGCATGTTCTCCCTGTGGTTGCGTGGGTTTCCTCCGGGTGCTCCGGTTTCCCCCACAGTCCAAAGATATGCGGTATAGGTGAATTGGGTAAGCTAAATTGTCCATAGTGTATGTGTGTGAATGAGTGGGTATGGATGTCTCCCAGAGATGGGTTGTGGCTGGAAGGGCATCCGCTGCGTAAAACAAATGCTGGATAAGTTGGCGGTTCATTCCACTGTGGCGACCCCCGATTAATAAATGGACCAAGCCGACAAGAGAATGAATGAATAATTTCATTTCATTTCATTAGTCATGTTTTGAAAATGGGCGTCACGGTGGCGCGTGAGTAGCACGTTCGCCTCACAGCAAGAAGGTCGCTGGTTCGATCCCCGGTTGGGGCAGGTCCCGGTTGGGCCAGTTGGCATTTCTGTGTGGAGTTTGCATGTTCTCCCCGTGGTTGCGTGGGTTTCCTCCGGGTGCTCCGGTTTCCCCCACAGTCCAAAGACATGCGGTACAGGTGAATTGGGTAAGCTAAATTGTCCATAGTGTATGTGTGTGAATGAGAATGTATGAATGTGTTTCCCAGAGATGGGTTGTGGCTGGAAGGGCATCCGCTGCGTAAAACAAATGCCGGATAAGTTGGCGGTTCATTCCGCTGTGGCGACCCCGGATTAATAAAGGGACTAAGCCGAAATGAATGAATGAATGAATGTTTTGAGAATGTTTAATTATCGGTAATACTTTATATGTATATAAATACTATACTATGTATCTATACAATATAAATTCATTAAATACATAAAAATGTATTATTTATATTTAATTTTGAAATATTTTAAATGGAAAACTAAAAACAACCTGAAAAAAAGCTTAAAAAAAAACTTTAAAAAAAAACCTGATTAGTGAAGAAATGTCCCACAACTACTGTACAACAACGAAATAGTGATTCTCTATTGACCCAGGCCTCTGATCCATATCCCTCTCATTCATATGCACCATCTGCCAGATTCTGGTCAAACACTGGTGAGGGGATTACGCCTCCAGCCCACTGCCCATTGAGGTCAAGAGGTCAAAATTATCTAATGCTTCGCTCTCAGAGACACAAAAAGAGGAGGCATCCCTGTAAAATGCTGAGCGGGTGGCTAATTAAAACACAAAGCTGCTTCTCCCATTAACCCCATTAGGACGCAAACATGCTCCAATTCAAGTCATGTGAAAGCTTGGGGCACTCATGAGGAGGGAGATAATGCCTCATGCTCCATATATAAGTTATATAAAAATAACAAATTCTAGTATCTACAACCCAGAGAAATGGAACGGTGGGGCAGAGTGGTGTGTTACTTACAAATGTTTTTCCTTCATATTTACATTTTATTATAGTTATTAAAGGAATAGTTCTGGACCCAGAACTGAAAATTTCAGTTATTTTGCTCACCCTTTAATTGTTACGAGCCTGTTTGGGTTTCTTTGTTCTGTTGAACACCAAAGAAGATATTATGAAGAAAGCTAAAATCTGGTAGGGCGGCACGGGGGCTCAGTGGTTAGCACTGTTGCCTCACAGCAAGAAGATTGCTGGTTCGAGCCCCGACTGGGTCAGTTGGTGTTTCTGTGTGGCGTTTGTATGTTGTCCCCATGTTCGCGAGGGTTTCCTCGGGGTGCTCCAGTTTCTCCCACAGTTCAATGACATGCGCTATAAGTGAATTGTATAAACTAAATTGGCCATAGTGTATGTGTGTGAATGCGAGAGTGTATAGGTGTTTCCCAGTGCTGGGTTGCAGCTGGAAGGGTATTTACAGCATAAAACATATGCTGGATAAGTTGGATGTTCATTCCGCTGGGGCGAGCCCTGATAAAATAAAGAGACTACGTCTAGGGAAAATTAATGAATGAATGAAATCTAGTAATCTTCGTTGACTTCCATAGTGTTTGTTTTCCTTACTATGGATGTCAATGTTTACTGATTTTCAGCTTTCTTTGAAATATCTTCAAAGGTTCAGAAGAAGAAAGAAACTCCTCATAAAGGTTTGGAACCACTTAAGGATGAGCAAATTAGTTTCATTCATTTCATTTTTGGGTAAACTATCCCTTTAAGACCAAATGTACTAATTAAATATAAAACAGACCCCCTAGTTTTTCACAATTCCGTGATTGCTGAATCAAACACAAAGTCAACAAAAAGTCGCAAATTTTCATGATACTGCAAAATTCTTATTTAAATGCAAAATAATTGCAAAAAATGTACATTTACATGGCATATAGAGGTTGCATATGCATTGCAGCGCATGTGATGTATTTGAGTGTCTCTCAAATTTTGAGACATTCAATTGCAGTTATTTGTCTACTGGCATTTTTTTTAATGTTTTGTCCATCGAAGCAGCTCCTTAAAGAGGATAAATCTATTTTTTAAATTTTGTGTGGCTGTCACTGCACAACTGTGAATACTGTAGTTTGCGATCATGAATTTTTATGTCTTAGTATCAGTCAAATAATCTAAGAAAGTTATGTTTGCCACTTTTGTTTCAACCAAGGGAAAAAAATGTTAAAAAGTTTAATTTCTATTCCTCTACAATCTACTGTAATTAGTCATTTCCATACCATTCCGATTTCATATAAAGAAATTGATAAATTTAATAGTTCCAGCTTCTCTGAATAAAGGCTATATAGGATCTTCAGACGTGATCTAGTCTACTAGCAGGGACTCCTTCTTTATAAATGCATACATCACATAATGATACATAGACAAACAGCAGCAACCTCATATTTACTTTGAAAACCTACCAGTACCTCTCAAATCACAATACATAACAAAGTTACTGTTGCAAATTATACTAAGGTAAAGAGATAGTTTAGAACACTGCCAGCTTATGCATTGAGTTGATTTTGGATCATTTTAAAAAAAAGGAAGTAAAAGATGTAGCTTTCAATGTTAAATGTCCTCTGGGAAGGCTTTCCTCTTGATGCTGGAAACGTGACAGCAGGGATTTGCCCTCATTCAGACACAAGAGAATCAGTGAAGTCAATGGGTGAAGGAATCTGGCTCGCTGTCAGTAAACCATTCTCAAAAGAGCTTTTTTGTGTGCAGGTATTGGAGGACTGCAGCTTAAACATGTTAATTAAATGAAAACATAATTTTGGCCTCTTTCTGCATGTTAGCATTTAGCGTCCTGCAGATTTCTGAACTGACTCATCTGCGCGTTTAATCGACCAGTGATGTTACCATGCCAACCCAAGTAAATTCTGCTTGAGTGCAATGACCCACTTACTATATGTCAACCAAATCAGTCGAACAATTGAAAATCTGACACATCTCGCACATATAAACACACAGAGCTTAAGGGTTACAAGTGGTGAATAAAAGGAAGGAAACTCGGGAAGTGAAGCTACGCCTCTGGATTTCAGGGTGAGACCAGTGTTGATGCATTCCATGCTATGCAACTTTTACAAAAGCAGTTCTGGAATCTGGATCAGCACAGAAAAAAAGAGCACAGTTTAAAAAAGCTGTTTTGTAATGGAGAAGCAGATAAGGAAATGATCAAATTATCAGTTGGTGCAAAGAATGAAAACAAACTGTGAACAACACTGAAACAAAGAAACATAGCAGTTGTAGAATGGGAGGGCAGGAGTTGACCTTGTATTTTTGCTGTTATTGTGGTTCATTAGACTTGCTAAAAAGCTCTGGGAGATTCACAGTAATGCACATACTGTATACAGACACTTAAGACCCTGTTAAACCTGGTATTAAGATGCACTTTGGTCAATCGGATTACAAGTAAACAAGGGAGACTCTCTGCCATTCACACCTGGCATTTAAATCCATGCCTTTTGTCCACTTTCAACCACTTTTCTGATGAGAGATCGGTCAGTCTATGTAAAGTCCTTTTATGATAATTCGATCTAATATTGCAAAATAAGCTTGCACGACTTAGTCCAAACAAACTAGAAATTATTTGCTGAACAACAGGCTTAGTAAATGCTAAAGTAGTAATATCCATTAAATAATTATATTTACTTTATATATACTTTATGAACTGAGTAATGTAAAATGTAAAAAAGTAAAATATAAGGAAATATGTAATAAGTATTTTTTTTCAATGAGTTCCTAATGCAGTGTTTAACACGTAATAACCGAATTGTCTACATTTTTAATGAAAATAATGAAAATAATTAGATCATAATCAGATGAAAATAATTAATTTAAGAATTACATTTTAAGCCATTTTATTAATTGTCATTTTTGTGGATTTTTTATCCAGCATTCAACCACTTGAGCATCTACATCACAAAAGTAATCCAATCAAATAAGTGGAAAAGTGTTGGGAAAAAAGGAATATATATATATGTATATATGTATATATATATATATATGTATATAATTCTTAA
>CAIGQQ010037945.1:1160347-1173295 GCA_903798035.1 Danio albolineatus | reverse complement strand
AATAATAATAATAATAATAATAATAATAATAATAATAATAATAATAACAATAATAATAATAATAATAATAATAATAATAATAATAATACTTTAGATATTTTATGTTTTTTGTGATCATTTAAAAGGTAATCTGAACCACATAAATGGTAAAAACAATATTATTATTATTATTATTATTTTTAATAATAATAATAATAATAATAGTAATAATTGATTTAATTATTTTAATAATAATACATATAAAAACAAAAATACTTTATGTTTACAAAAGTACATTGTAAGGTTTGTCACAAAGATCCAAGAAAACATTTTTTTATTCACCTTATCCTTTGTGTAAACGGGCGCAGCCGTTTGAATCATTTCGGCTCAAGACTTCCGGTCTCATTCACTTCCATTCATTTTTAGATGTTAAAAACACCTCGTTTTTGCTGCTTGATGCTGCAAAATTATATTTTCTTATTTCTCGCATAGGCAACTGAATTGGAAGTTCTAAAACAATCACAAAAACGAGCGCACTTCCGCATTGAAGAATAAGGTCAATATAGTTCAAACAAATTTAATTACATAAAATGATTCACCATAAAAGAGGGTTTACCATGTACCGTGGACAGCTTCTCTTTCCACTGTATTGCATATAATACTGGCCATCAATGAAATCATAGTAATCACTGTCGCCTCCAGCAGCAAACACTGTCCCTGCATCTATACCCCTTTCTATAAAATGTCCTATTTTGTCTGCCTACATACAGATCCTGCTGAACTGCCTGTTTACAGTTAGACACAGACACATTAACCAATTCAATAAACACTACAGTAGATTCCCAAATAAAAAAGACAAAGTCCAGACAGGCAGGCAATCTACTGTATACTGTATATGTGTGTATGTTTGTATTGGTTTCTTTACTGCTGTTGAGGAACTTCTGAGGGCTGAGCCTGCTGTGACAGCTCAGTGATTGTAATTGGGTGTTAGCATTGGTGTGAGAGGGGAGATTACAGCCGACAGCATCTCTGCCGGGCTCTTTGAAGCTTTATACAGCACTCGAGCGCAGAGCGATGGAGAATCAGGCTGAGATCTCGACAGGAACGGCGAGATCTGTGGCTCTGTGGATCTGAACGCCGTCTAGACTGCATCTACTTAAAACGCAATGAGGGTGAAATTTACTGTATTAGTAATAAACTGCTGATGTGATAATGAGCTCTGTTCTTCATCGCCTGTCATGTTCCATCCCAGCAGAGCCTCAAAGTTATTTCTGACTAAATAGATGGCGCATATGGGGGTTTTTGTTCATTTCGATGTGCGTACAGTATATGCAGCTGCAGAAGACACGTCTTTTGTGTGTGTGTGTGTGTGTTTGTGTACAGTATACCTTATGGAATGATACTTGAATTTACATTGCTGTTTGACAAACTCAGTGTCATTTTAGTATCTCTGAAATACTATTTTTGTCAATTATTAATAGTTTGTTTGTTTGTTTGTATTGATTTAAATTTTGCGTCTGGAAAGGCATCCGCGGCATAAACCATATTCCAGAGTAAATGGCAGTTCATTCTGCTGTGGTGACTCCTGATAAATCAGGGACTAAGCTGAAAAGTGATTAGAGTGATTTTAATTTTAGTTTGGTTTAATATTTTGTTTTATTTTTGTTATTTACATCATTTTTTTTCATTGAGTTAAATTAAATAAAAAAGTATTAATATTTCATGGGCAAATACACTGAAGTAAATGGACAAAGATATAATAAAACTTATGTCCGGTCAAAAATTTTGCAGTAAATCACAAAAAACGTCAAATACCAATGCTCAAATAAACATGCAGCTGTGAATCAGATATAAATGAAAATGAAAAAACTTATGATTTTTTCTGTTTAATACTTCAAGAAATATTGTTCCAGTGTAGCTTAAAAGTATTTAATTTCATTTGATGTTGATTTGTTAACAGTGTTTTATTTTTATTTTTTTAATTTTTTTATAAAATTGATCAATTTTAGTTTTCAGATTCAGAGTCAACACAGCTTTATGGCATACGGCACACAGGATGTTGTAAAAATTTATGAATGTGTGTATGAATAAATATATAATAAACTTATATGACCAGTTAACAGTTTCCTTTAAAATCTAAAGTAACTTACTGGGAGCAGTTCACCAGTAACTTACTGTAAATCATAACAGCAATACGGTAATTACCTTTACAGCACAATTTATCTTGTTATATGTATTTACAGAACGTTTACATTTAAAATATACAGTAATGTTCACAATGCAACTTTAAAATACAGTAACATACTATATAACTGTCCGACAGTAAAATGCAATTCATATTAAAGTTAAATACTGTGTCATTTACAAAATTGTTAACGTTGTATGAAAAAGCTTTTTATGGTTGTTTGATTTGTTTACTCCAAGAAATATTTTTTACAAAGCAGCTTAAATTATTAAATGTTCATTCATTGACTATGCTTTAGTTAAATGTTTTTATAAAGTTGTTTAATTTTAGTTTTCATATTTAGTTTTAGGATCTACAGAACTTTATGGCATACGGCATACCATATTTTGTAGACATTAAGGAATATGTGTGTGAATAAATGTATAATATGTGTATATACACAAAACAACATTAGCACAAAAATAAGAAGCAAATTCATGAAACAACAACAACAAAAATGCCTGTATATCACAAATTAATCTCTGGAGAGAGATAAAGCAGATGCTATAAGGATGATGATGTGCATTGTTTTAACATATGGTTGCTTCACACTGCAGTAGAGGATAGTAATTTACAGCTTTTCTGCTGCGTCTGCCTTTCTTGTCAAAGGTGATGTAGCGAGAGAGTAGCACTACACCAGACAGAAACAAATGACATGAGTAAACATTCAACAACAACTCCAACAACAAAAATCTCAAATGCATTTGTTTTTAGCAATTGCAAGTTTAGCTCTCCATAACTGGTTGCTGTCTCTGTAGGATTTGACCAATATATGCCAATAACAATAACTGTGGTTAAAGACTGGCAGCTGCACTTGGTCAATTGCTGTTGCATAGGCTTATTGGTTGACCGCAAGCCACAAAAAATCTACTTAAAACCATGCTGATTCAGCATTTTCATGAAAGAGTGATTTTCTTTTAATATAGTTATTTGTTTTGTGATTAATTTATTGATTGTTAAAACTTCCTGCAACGCAGAATGATTTCATAAAATGTTTCATAAAACTTTTTTTTACCATTTAATCTGATATGCATTTTTTTACTAAGACAGCCACACTCTTTCTTATATAATCAAATTATATATCATTATATTTACATACTGTACATGTATGATTATCACAAGAAGAATTAAAAACTGACAGCTATGAAGTTCCTAAAATTACAATGCCACTAGCATGACATCATGCATAAAAAAAGAGGTTTGACAGCTTAAAAATAGAGCAGAGGCAGATGGCAGAAAATTGCCCAGCAGGCTAAGACCACGTTTTCTCTCAATCTTCCATGAACAATCCCAAAACCTTTTTACACCACTTTCATTATTCATAAGCACGCTTTTCTTTGTTTGAAAAAATAAAATAAAAAAATGTATGCTTGTGTTGTTTGATGGCACTGACTCGGGTCAAGCACTTCTCCTCAAGAGCAGTCACAACATTCAAAACGTGCCTCAAGTGAGAGAGAGAGAGCATGTTTGGCCTGCCTTTTTTTCCCCAAAAAATCTCGATGCAGATTTCTAAACATTTACTGTAATCACACAACCTTTCACTCTTTACCACAAACGTGAAAAATACAGACCACTGTCAAAGATTTCAAGTATTATTAAAAGTTTACTTTTTCAAGTGTTTTCAAAAAGTATTTTTTTAAAAAAAGAATAAATATATATATTTTTAAAATGCAAAAAATAATACAATAAACCAAATTTGATCCATTAAAGTGATAAAAAAGAGTGACCCAAAAAGATTCCTGTTAATTTACTCATGCACAAGTAATTCAAGATTTTTTTTTTATTAATGATTTTTTTTCAATAGAACATTAATGGTTTTGAGATGATTCCAAGGTCTTTGGTGATTTATATAATAGCAGTGAATGATGATAGTTTTTTTTAGGTTAAAAATAAACATACAAGTGAGTCCAAATCAATAGCCATGGCTCATGATGACACACTGAGGTCTTGTGAAGCAAAACGATTGGTCCGAGTAATAAACTGAACATAATATACAATATTATTAGCTTTAATCCACAGCCTGGTCAAACAGTTCTCTGCAAATGTGCGAATGTAGCCTGACTGTAGTGCGATCAATTCAAATGTTTGTTTGTTTTTTCTTAGAAACAAATTAAATCTTTAAGAGCTGAATATTTATATCATAAGACAGAAGTCTTCACCCTAAGACTGACAGTAAGAATGACTTATTAACTATTTGTTATTAGTTATTACTATAAAAATTTTATTTTTCGGTGAACTATCCCTTTAATTTCTGTAATTTTTTCAGGCATTCAAAACTATTTCAAAACTGAAATATCAGATTTGTTTTGCATTCTTCATGATTTAGGATTCCTGTGCATTATTAGCAGATTAATTCATGGTTCTTCACTAAACATGTCGAATCAATAAAGCAGAATAAAAGCTGGCATTCAAACGCTTGGCCTCTATTATATTGTGAGAAGTGACTGTCACGCTTGTTGAAAACAGCTTTAGGACACTCTGACAAAGCAGTGGCTAATTAACAAACAGTGATTACACTGGTGTTCATCAAAATCATAATTTAATTGCTTTTCACACACACTGAAATGGATGTTGAGTCAGTTTAATAGCTTTAAGGAATTGTAGATGCTCACTGCTGAGTTGGACTGCTTCCAAAGAGAATATTACGTCACAAGTAAGGGATTACTAGTCATTATTTACAGTTTTTTATCACTCTGAACAAAATGCAGTACATCTAAATAAATAGATATATGCGTAATAAATAAATAAATAAAATCGAAATATAAGCTAAAGTAAAAAAAGTTTGATGCAAGAATCCAACAGGCACACAAATTCAATGAAACATGAAATGTTTACACTGAAACAGCCCAGGATATCAATCAAATGGTTTCGCAGCCAGAGGACATCATTGATCAAGAGGCAGGAAGCAGTGACATATTTCGAATAAACACACAGTGCAATCATATTTTTGAAGATACGTGGCAAAGCAAACAACAAAAGAAGCAAAAGATCAATAGTGCACAGAGAATCTCTTTCCGAATCTTACTTCAAAGTCCTTTTTCTGTCACTGAATGATTATCTTTCTGAAAGGGGAAACAAATCTTGAACTCGGTGACATCATGACTTAAAAAAAACATTCAAGCAAATGCTTTTTGAAGCAATCAGTTTTTGCATATTCCCAGTATGTGGTCAGAATAGTACGATAGTAAAACAAATGCTAATGGTCCTCTTTTTCTTAGAAACACATTAAATCTTTAAGAACTGAAGATTTATGTCCTCTTGACTCTAAGAATGAGACTAAGACTGACTTATTAACTATGACCTTAAGAAACATGATTGATCAAGTCTGCTGCTTCACACCAATAGCTAAATAACATTAGTGAAGCTTATGAATAATGCTAAGCAAAGACGGAGAATTGATTTCGGTTCTGCGTTAGAGTCTGTGGAGTTAACGAGAGTGTTTGAATGATGGCCATGGAGAAAGAACCAGGCATTCCCGAGTATTTAATTTTGCGGCGCAGTGTAGCATGTCTAAAGAGCAAAATCAATACAGTTTCCATCCAAAAATCGCCTTCAGGTCAAGTTGAGGTTTAATCTATGGCCTTTAATGAATGTAATTATTCTGATTTACTGAAAGTTTAGCATCCAATAATACCAATGGTGCCATCCAATTCAATGAAAAACATATTGTGGCTAGAGGACTCAGGCCCTGTTTATATCTGGTTTTAATATGTGTTTTGGTCAATAGGGTCAAAAGAAGACAAGAGGAAAACATGCTAGTTTAAAGCGGTTGTGTTAAATGCCTCTTACTGAATGTCAAATTTGTTTACATTATAAAATTGACATATGAATGAAAAAAATTACAAAGAAATAGTTCATAGTTTTTGTCTTCGAATAAACCTTACAATTTCACATTGAAATGCCATCTGGTTAACATGCTTCAACAACACCTCACATTATGTTTAAGAACTAGGTCAGTAGGCAGAGAGTATGTTATCTTTAGTGACTGTTCAAATGCATTCACTCACATCGGTGTCTACACTACGAAAGCAATTCAGTCTAATGCGTTCTTGAACACCACTGGAAATATTTCATATTCTTTTTACACTTGCATTCAGACTGACAAAAACACATCTTAATACAAAGTGTGAACATTCTCTCAGTCTCAACAAACCATGGCCCACACACACAAACACACACACACAAACAAAAAGATCTAAAAACTTCATTATATCCATTGAAAATGTGTAGCTTGTGACAGTAGCTTATCTGCCCGCTGATCCACTTATGGACACTAAAGATGAGAATTAATCCAGAGCACTCTGCCATCTGCTGAAGATGAATGATTTATCTATCTTAACCCCCACAACCAGTCAGTTTTCATGTGAGGCTGTCTGCAAACTGTTGAAGCATTCGCAGAAATCATCAGCTTTTTTTTTTTCAAATCTATTCCAATTGCTTCTCTCCTGCCACCCCAGTAACTACTTCCACAAGCCAATTATTAAATAATATCTTTATTCCTATTGAGAGAGGAAGAGACATTAAGAAGGATGAGACCATCAGCTATAAATACTAGAAAGCTAGAGCTAAAATTCATTCACAGAAAGAGAGAGAGAGAGATAAGGAGAGCTGGACTGGGTCTGAGAGAATCCCTCGCTGCCCGTCCCCACGGGCAGTCTTTAAACACTGTTATTGCGAAGTGGTTCCTCACATGAGTGAAGTGGAAATAATTGATTTCCACAGGAAACGCTGAAGGACTGCGCATCTGTTGAGCAGCTTCTGTAGGCTACGCGTGTAGAGCATTTCATTGTGGGTGTTCACATTGACAACCAACACCAGGATCAGCAGAAAAATCAACGCACCTTCTATTTTAAGGTCTATGCAAACTGAAGTCAGGCTCTTTCGTATCAATGTAAACTCTTCGGACGCATTGTCTCTTGATTATTATTTGCTTTTTGGGGTGATAAGGTGGTATGGGTTAAAAAGAGTGAATTCTGCATGCTCAGTGCCGCCCTAATTTCCTTTCTCTCTTCCCCATCCTCTCTCTCTTTCTCAATCAGAAGTGGGTCAGTTATGGCAGGCAAGCAGCGTCCTTACTTAAAGAAACGCTGCGGTTGCTCATAAGCACCATTTTGATGACATAAACCCACTCCTGCCTCTTTTATTTTCTAAACTCCCCACTGCCCCACCTTATATTTGCCACCCATTGTTCTTCAGCACGTCCAACTACAGCAATAATAGAAAAATGAAAGCAAGAGGGTGGGCGTGTGAGTGGGAGAGAGATACTGCAGGGACATATTAAAGACCAAACAAACCATCTCCATCAGTAAAAATTACAAAAGACGACACCTCCATTTACTTTAAATTTGGAATATTTCTAACAAATCCAAAACAAATGAATATTTTTGCCTATTCTCATTACTCATTCTTAATAGATGCAGAAACAGACGCCCTCTCCCACACGCCTCTCAAGCCAAACCCATCACAAAAGCTGCAGCTTTAAATCAGATGAGTGACAATCGTGTAAAGTAAACAGTTTAGGAGACAAAGGCAGTGAAGAGCCACGCTAATCTAATCTGACCCGAGTACTGTTTTGTAATGGCTGCACTGTGGTGATAACCAGAGCAGCCCAGTGATGGAAAGAAAGAATGAGCGGGAGAAAGAAAAGAGAGCGATGGCCAACCCTCATTATCCATTAAGACAAGCACACACAAGCATGACACAAATGGGCACACACTGACAATGGCCATTCCCATAGACTGACCAATGCACTTGAAACCGCACCAGCACCAATTAACGGAACGACCGATCTTTATCAGCATCTCTGCAAATCGAGCCTGCAGCCTTTTAAGATACAATCACTGATTACGAAGGCTGTAAAAAATATCATAGAAGTAATTAGCGGCGGCCTCCAACAACAGAGTCTTGTCTGATTAAGATTATAAACACGTATTCGTGAGCACAAAGAGGAGCGCGCATGATAAAAGATGAGGAGACTGAGGGGAAAGCGACTGAACACAATACCTTTCTGCGTCTGTCCCTCTTCCATGTTCTCTTCCATTGTGCTTCAAAGCGCTGGTTATAGAAGAAGGCGAAATGTAACAATGTTTATAAACCGGTCAAGTGGATGAGCGTCTGTGCGCGCGGTGGCGAGATTGAGCGCGTGTGTGTGGAGAAGAGCGCGAGCGGGCGTGCTTCTGTGTGTGTGTGTGTGTGTGTGTGCGCGCGCGCGCGCGCGATCGGTAAGGCACTCGCTGAGTTCCGCTGCTCTTCTTCTCGACCGCAGATATCACTCAACACAATCTTCAGCTGTCTCTCTCAAACGCTGTCCATTGCAAACGAAGTCAGGCTGTGTTTGGAACTTGGATTTCAAATTCTTCTTGTCACCGCTTCGCAATGGAAACGCAAATTATCAGGCGAAAAGATATGATAAATAACTCTGATATCTTTGATTCGTTAATGATTTATTTGAGACTCTTTGAGCCTTCCTACTGCAGGTGTGTTAAGCATCTGAGCTCTTTCCTTGCGCTGAGGTAAAATGCACCGCATTGAAAACAACTCCCAGCACCAACAGATGGATGGGTGTATCCTAGTAACCAGCAGGGCCCCCCCTCCCTTACTTCATCATGAAGACTCCAACATATACAGCACACACACACCTCACCGTGTTCCCTCTGTCATCCTGTGAACTATAGTGTGTTTATTGCTCTTCACGCCTTATAGACATTAGACATTTAATCTCTCCTGAAATTTAATTAGTAAGTAGGTGAGTTTTAACGACAAGACAGGCTGTAGCCACACACTGCAGGAGAGGGTTTTATTTTGTACACAAACACCATGTAAAAGCAGGTATTTATGTTGATTATTCTAGGTTATTTAGCTTATAAAGCAACAGGTAAATATGTGGACTTTATTTATTTATTGTTTGTTTGTTTGTGACACGTCTGATAATGTCATCTGACCATGACTGAAAATTTGAAAATGTGATTGGGTTTGTCCAAATCTGACACAAATTACGATTGAAACATTAAGTGTGACAAAGAAACTGCATAACTTCAACATTTTTTTTAATGAATATCAGGTGTATTAATGTTTTCAATTATTGGAAGTACATTATTTTTATATATTGTATACTCTTAGTTTTATTGCAAAAAAAAAACTTTTTTCATTGAATCCAGAATGCAAATTGAAGTCTTGTAATTATAAATTTGTAGTCGCATGCATTCAGCCCATCGATCAGACAACACTTGAACACATACTATTATGCACACATTAGACCAATTAAATATTTAATAATGCTGCAAAGAAAAAAAACTGGTAATTTTGGATTCACTATATAGTCAAACATATTCCTCACTAATGAGAACGTAACTGAAGTTTTCCCTATTAAATTACATAATAAGGCATGGTAGACGGGTAATTCAACAGAGTTGTGACACAGCAGTCAGCTTTTGTGGTAAAGGTTCCTGTCACCTCCAGCTGTTCTGATCCATGTCAGTGACACTTGCTAGCAGCTTGAAAACTGAACAATTGTTGTCACAATACTGCCAACAGCTCTGAGAACTTAGCAACAAGAAAGTGCTTCACGGTGGCAATAAAGCAACTGCACCACCCATAAGCAAAAAAAAAAAAAAAGGATATCTCAAGCAATGACATTCACTACCTGACAAAAGTCTTGCCAGCTATCCTAGTTTTAGGAACAACAAATGATAAGTTGCCTTCTGGTTGATCATTTGGTATCGGAAGTGGCTTGTATGAAAGGCAAAGACCTCAGATTGTGCTTACTTTACTAAAATAAAATATGAACATGACTTTATTTTTAATTATTTAATTAGGCTAGTAAGGTCTGATTTTCTCACTTAACAGAAATCATGTAGAGGAAAAATAATTAATTTTGTGTATTTTGTGACTCCCATGAGCTTGGACGACTGCATCCATACATCTCCGCAATGACTCAAATAAATTATTAATGAAGTCGTCTGAAAGGGCAAAGAAAGCATACTTGCAGGACTCCCAAAGTTCATCAAGATTCTTTTGATCTTCTGTGCCTCCTCCTTCATCTTACCCCGGTCATGCTCAATAATGTTAATGTCTGGTGATTGGGTTGGCCAATCCCGGAGCACCTCGAGCTTCTTTGCTCTCAGGAACTTTGATGTGGAGGCTGAAGTATGAGAAGGAGCTCTATCCTGCTGAAGAATTTGCCCTCTTCTGTGGCTTGTAATGTAATGGGCAGCACAAATGTCTGGATACCTCAGGCTGTTGATGTTGCCATTCAGTCTGCAGATCTCTCGCACGCCCCATACTGAATGTAACCCCAAACCATGATTTTTTTCTTCACCACACTTGACTGATTTCTGTGAGAATCTTGGATCCATGCGGGTTCCAATGGGTCTTCTGCAGTATTTGCGATGATTGGGATGTCGTTCAACAGATGATTAATTTGTAAAATCTACCTTCTGCTTCTTTTCCAAATGATCAACAGGAAGTCAAGTTATTAGTTGTTGCTTTTACCACTGGGATCAACAACAAGACTTTTGTCAGGTAGTGCATTCAGCTATTCTTAACACAATGATATCTTTAATGTTATCTTTCCCAGGCAGCAAAATGCATTTGATTATAAATGTAAATGACCATTTCAAGTGCTTTAGGATTACATTTGAATTAATAATTTCTCTTTCCAGAACAAATAAAACGCACATTTAATAAAACTTTCACTCAAGCATGTTTATGAGTGCACTGTTTGCTGAGTAAAACTTAAATCGGACTTATGATTGGCTGAGATGCTTAGGAGTAAGTCATGCCTTGCATCCACCTCAAAGCATAGCAAAAAAAAAACATGATATCCCTCTAAGAATGCATGCATTTTACTGATTGTGTGTTTGAAGGCAAATAACAGTCTTAAAAGATTTCAAAAAGCTTAAGCTAAACATCCAGTCACCAGTCACTGGAGTTTTCCAGTTTTTCTTATGGGTTGCCCAGTTACTTTATTGTCAGCTCTGAGCAGGGATGAAGCCAGAAATGATGGATTGTGGGAAATAAAATAATATATTGCTGTTTTGGGGCTACACAATATTGGAAAAAAACATACATTGAGATTTGTTTTTCTACTATATATTGCGATATGAATATGATTTCAAAAGATGACTCTATTATGGATAGAATTTAGAGTTTTATGTAGATTGGGATGTTTTTGTTTGAGAGTGGATCTGCATAAAATATGCAAAATAAAATAAGCAAATTAAATCACAGATGAAAACAACAGAACAAACATAAAAAGTACTACTGTATGGTTTTCGGTGGAGTCTAACAGTGTTGAGGCACAGAAATTCAATAATCAAATCTAAAATATCACTGTATAGTTTTAAATAATTAAACACGGTTAATATTTCTTTAGCCCAAATGGTTTTGATTCGCTTGGCATTTTACAGTCACAGGCCTAAAAACACATGCAAATAAAAACAATTTAAAAATAAGAAATAAATAAGAACTAAATTCGAAGTAAAAATTTGAGTTAAACTTTGCAATGACTCCACAACTTATGTGTGACTATTTTAGATTTGCACATTACGATATCAATGCTGAAACGATATATTGTGCAACCCTAGCAGAAATTACTTTAAAGTAAATGAAATTAAATATCTAAACTGTGATAATTCATTCATGGCACATTTTAGAAACTGGAACATTTCAAAGTAAACAGATGATGCTACAGCAGAGTGAAAAAGCATTGCTTGGCCAGTCATTAACATGCACTGTGGTACGTGCTGCCAGCTGGCTTGAGTTATAAGGAGATTAGCTGGAATGCCTTGTTATCTTAAAATTATTTCCCCAAACTGCAGTCAGAGCTGGATATCAAATAGGTGTGCAGAGTGGATTTCTCTGAAGGTAATTGGGCTTTCCTTCTCTGTCAAAGCTTAATAAAGGGATTCACATCTTCAATCGCAACACTGGTCTGCAAAGACAACCGTTCTTTTAATGTCAGTAATCTCTGTTCAAAATCAGGGCTAAGAAATGTGCTAAGATTAGGTTTGTTTGACCAAAAGGGCATCCAATGTCACGTTCTAGTTGAGATGAACAGTAGTAATCACAGATAATGCTTTACGTCCTCAATTAGTACATTGATTATATCTGACTGTAAGCTAGAGACTGACTTCACTAGGGATGTAACAATTCACTCAACTCACAGTTAAGTGCAATCCATGATACTGATCTCACAAAATGATTTTTTTCATGTTCTTTTAACAAAATTAATTACTAGTTATGAGTTAGAAATAAACAAGTGCCCTTTTATTATTTATCAAACACTGCACATTTCTTTTGTGAAATAAAACTAGATTTTGTAAAATTTTAAAAGTAATTTGCAATTTTAAAACAAATTCTAAATAAAATGTAAATAATTTTAAAGAAGCATTAGCATATCCACATTTTCTGAACAAAAAGAAATCATTAGACCTAGAAGTAGTTTTATATGTCCTAAACAAGTTTTGAGAGAGGGCACAAAAAACTGAGAACAAAATTGCTAAATGTTCCAAAGGTGTTTCAACTTGCCAGTTTTATTACTTGTCATTTTTGCTGGGTGAAATTATGAATAATAACTTAAGAATTATAAATTATATATGAGCGATATAGATAGATACATAGATGGACGGACAGACAGACAGACAGACAGACAGACAGACAGATAGACAGATAGATAGATAGATACAGTAGATAGATAGATAGGTAGGTAGGTAGGTAGGTAGGTAGGTAGGTAGGTAGGTAGGTAG
>CAIGQQ010037945.1:1133460-1160337 GCA_903798035.1 Danio albolineatus | reverse complement strand
GGTAGGTAGGTAGGTAGGTAGGTAGGTAGGTAGGTAGGTAGGTAGGTCGGTCGGTCGGTCGGTCGGTCGGTAGGTCGGTAGGTCGGTAGGTCGGTAGGTAGGTAGGTAGGTAATCTAATGTCAGGATTCTTTTTGCAACGAATGCAGCAGCAACTTTTTTAGCTACAACTTCACACATCAGAATGTTGCTTTATAATTCCTGCTGATGAACAGCATGTCTGCAGCATGAGGCTCACTGTATAGCTTGTTGTTGAAAAGCTCTTCCATCCCATGAAGGGCCGCCATCTTAGACAGTAATTGGGTTCTTGGTCAATTCCATGACCAAGACCTTGCTGATTTCAATCAATACAAGAATGAGCAACCACCAAGTCGTGTTGGAGTTTTCAAGCTTTCATTTTTTGAGAGGGTTTTAGTCTTGGAAAACTTAAAGGGGACCTATTATGCGAAAATCACTTTTGTAAGGTGTTTAAACAAAGTTTCTGGCTGCAGTGTGTGAAAACATGTAATGTAAAGATCTATTTTTAGTCATAATTTTAATAAAAGAACCGATATTTGAGATTTTCCCATTGTACAACCATTAGTGACAACCTCTTCTCTCCCCAATTGACCCTTTTTGGGTGCATTTAATGGTCATCAGCATCTTAAATCCTTGAAAGTTTTTAATATTTAGATTTCTATAAAAAATGTATGTACATTTATATGTATTTAAATCTTTGGTCTCACTTTATATTAAGTGACCTTAACTAATATGCACTTACACCAAATTTAATAATTAATAACAATGTACTTATTGTGTAAATACATGTTTTGCATTGTACTTATGCTTGATTAAATACCTGTTTGTAATTACATCTGTAATTAATATCTGTAATTACATTTGTAAATACACTGTTGACCATCCCTTACACCTTAACCCACCCTTAAACCTACCAATACCACCAAACTTGTCCTTAACTCTACCCCTATCCCAACTCAAGAGCACCACAAGTGTTCTCAAATGCATTATGAACACAATACATACATTGTATTTATTTTTAGATGCAAGTAAATAGTAGTTAAGGACACTTAATATAATAAGCGGGACCAAATCTTTATTATATCATCTTTGAATCAAATTACAAATTTGTAAAGTAAATTTGACATTGTTCTCTCTTCTGGCTGCCATTATCAGTCTCACACAATTGTGTTCCTTTTTCTGAAAGTCTTGATAACACTTTTGCTCAGTTTATCTTTCTATTATTTGAGGAAATAGTATGGTAGGAATATATATAGAGCGGCACTCTAAGTATACACAACTAGGAAGACTAGGAACACTGCTGAGGAACCTGGAAATGTGAAAAGGGTAGCATACAGTAGGCATAGTCACCAACCAGCAAGAGTTTGCATAGACTCCTTTCATCCAAGCTGCTAAGAAAGCAGTGGTTAAATTTTATATTTGAAGTAAAAGTAGCACAAAGAAATAACAAAAATAAAAAAATAAAATAAAATGTCCTACTATGTTAAATAATTAACACTGGACTACTTCACAAACGAGGGTCAGTTCAACACTTGAGTGATGCAAAGGTTGATTAAGAAAGAGGGATCAATACTAATGCGTTGTGTGTGAACATCACCTGAAACCAAGTATATGACATTTGTTTTCCACTTTTTTCTTTTTTAAAGAGCTTTATAAGGTTCTGTGAGGCTAATGTTGCTAAAGCTACCATTGTGAGATTGTCTTGTTTTCATATTTTATAAAAAAATATGAGAAATGGAGGCTGGGAGCACCTCATTTGCATTTAAAGCAACAAAAAAAAAGCCATGTTTGGCTCATAGCTTAAAAGTATCAATATAAACAAGCTATAAAAATGATCTGTTGGGTATTTTGACTTGAGCTGAAACTTTTATTTTATTTTATCTCTTGTAAAAAGGGGCATATGGCGCCATGGTGGTGTAGTGAGTAGCACGTTCGCCTCACAACAAGACGGTCGCTGGTTCGAGCCTCGGCTGGGTCAGTCGGCATTTCTGTGTGGAGTTTGCATGTTCTCCCCGTGGATGTGTGGGTTTTCTCCGGGTGCTCCGGTTTCCCCCACAAGTCCAAAGACATGTGGTATGGGTGAATTGGGTAAGCTAAATTGTCCATAGTGTATGTGTGTGAATGAGAATGTATGGATGTTTCCCAGAGATGGGTTGCGGCTGGAAGGGCATCCGCTGCGTTAAACAAATGCTGGATAAGTTGGCGGTTCATTCCACTGTGGCGACCCCAGATTAATAAAAGGACTAAGCCGACAAAAAAATGAATGAATGAATGAAAAAGGGGCATATATAGATGCCCTTTGATTCAGTTCATTTTTATAGTTGTGTGGCTTTCAGATTTTTCTTCCAACCAGCTACTGTAAGTATCATAGTCTGTTTAGTTACAACGATATGCATCAGGTCAAATGATGTTAATGAATCAAACCAAAATATCTTATGAACATGCATATTACGTTTCTTTGTAGCAATCTATTAATTCCTGTTCATATCATTCTTAAAAAAATTAATTGATTGTTTACAGACTGTGCTAATACTTAAGTCAAATACTTTGCATACATACTTTAATTTTTCACTGTTTTAATGCTGTCCATAATCAAATTACAAATGGTATTGCCCACTTTGTACTTCAACAGCAATTTTCACACCATTTCTACAAGACAGCACTTTTTTAAAAACATCGTCACAACAGAGTTGATTAAAATGCAGTGTAAAAGCATTTCATACCACATCTTTATCTGATTGCTCACAGAATGAGGAGGATAAAATGTTAACCCCCATAGAGTCTCGCTGCCAGGGACAGCATCCAATCAGAAGGCCTCGAGCAGTGAGGAAGTGACAGAACTGGGCCTGCACATTTATTATAAAGAGCAGGGAATAATCACTGTGTGAAATCCAGTCCAAGATGCTGTGGATAAAATGGACTATAATTACTAGGTGTTTTGTGAGGCTTAAAATAAAATCAAATAAAAAAGATTATAATTTAATTAAATTAAAAATATTAAAGTACTAAATATTCTGTCAAACTTTATTTTGATGGTCCGTTTGTTGAATTTAAGTTATATTGCATCTACATGCCAACTAATTCTCATTAGATTATAGGTAGACTGTTATAGGTTGGGGTTGGGGTTAGGGTTAGTGTAAGTTGACATGTACTTGCAAAGTTTCTTATAGTCAGTTAAATGTCTGTTGAAGGACTGTTAAATGTCAGTATCAGCAGAAATTAAGAAGACAGTCTACTAATGCTCAAATGAACCATCAATAAAGTATTACCAAATAGTCTATTCCTCTAGATTTACTGCTTTAATGATGTGTAATTTGGTGCATTTCATTAAGAATGTGTGATGAACCCTTTTAAGTACATGACTAGTACTCATATTTCACTACAATATGCCCTCTAGAAAATAAATCATTTGTAATAATGTAATGTAAAATTATATATACGTTTCACTTTTTTAAAAATATAATGCCTATTCCTCTCCAATATGAAGGAACTGGTAACTCAAACCACACCGACCAGTTCATTAATCTCACTACACACTGGACAAGATAGACTGCAATTACTCTCATTTGGCAACGCAAATCAAATTTGACCGTACTTAAATCAATTAGCTCAGTGTGAATAATAATCTTTAATGACATATTTCTGCTGATTGATTTCTGTTTGAGTGAAAGCAAGAAGAGAAAACGAAAGAGTAAGAGGGGATCAGGTTGGACATTAATCTCTTTTAATATGCTAAAGATTCACAGTCGAATATTTTCAGAAAAAAAAATCTGCAGCGAGGGAAAGATTACTCAAAAATATTTTAAAACTACCAACATATAATTAAATTATATACACATTCTGGTGAAATTATTATATTTCACAGAATAACCTGAAATATTTAGTGAAGGTGCTCAAACCTGTTCGAGTTTCTTTCATCTCAAAGAAAGATATACTGAAAAGGTTTGAAAACAAATAATTCCCATTAACTTCTATAGTATATTTTATTCCTACTATATAAGTCAGTGGCTGCTTTTATCAACATTCTTCACAATATCTTCTTTTGTGTTAAACAGAAGACATTTCTAAACGTCTTGAACTACTGGAGTGTGAGTAAACGATAAGGAAATTTTCATTTTTGGGTGAACTATCCTTTTGAAATAGGATGCAGAAAGCAGGATTGAGTGCTTCTTACATTCTTCCCCCTCACTCTATTACATACCTTTACTACATGTGTCGTTTCAGAAATGCAGAGGTCAACTGGCTTTACACAAATGTCAGTTCACTACTAAATTGTATGATGGGAGGAGCCCAAAGCTGCATGCATGTCGTGATGTTGATCCTGTTCCCAACACAATCACCTCGAGGAAAGGACTAAATGGATTTTTAATGCTACAATAAATGTGTCGATCATTCATGCTCACTGCCATCTATTGATTTTCCCCAGGATGAGCTCATAGATACACCGGTAATTATTTCACATTATGCCAATCCTTCTTAGCGCTCATACAGTAATGTAGAAATATTCATTTATTATGTGACTAGTTATTGTTTGTGTGATTTGTTGAATTAACATTAAAGGGATAGTTATACCAAAAATGACAAATATGCTATTATTTACTCTCCCATCACTTGTTCCAAACCTATTTGAGTTATTTTCACACAAAAGATGATATTTTAAATATACTGGTAGCATTTGACCATTGTTTTTTTTTTTTTTTTTTTTTCAAACAATAGATTTCAATGGCTGTTCCAAACATTTGTAAAAATTATCTTCTTTTGTGCTCAACAGAAAAAAAGAAACACAAACGTATTGAACCACTTGAGTCAATTTTTCCTACATCTAAGCAGATGCTATGTTAAAATATGTGCTAAATTCCAAATGAGACTCAAAAGATTGTTAATTCTCCTTGAATTCCTTAGAATTGAGGACAATGGTATCACTGATGTGCCAGTGGTGTCATACAGTCACATGGGCTGAAAGAAGCCCATTCTATTGATGACCTATTTCAACACACCACACATAAATCGCCTAAGCTGTGCACTTGCTTTTAAACGAGTTCTCCCGAGGACTGTGTTCACCACATGGCATTCCCATTACGGTGCATTCCAGTGGCAAATAGGTACTCTCCCACCACACACACACACACTCACTCACGTCACACTTAATGATTTACCAGATGCTTTTATCAAAAGTGATGTGCAAAATGAAGGTATATTACGCATAGCTAAAGGTGGTTATAAGTTAACAGTTTAAACCTGTACCCTGAAAATCCTATTGTTTTGAGGTAGTGAATTTTTTCTCAGGTTTTCTACACTTAAAATATTACTTTTGCTGCTTGTTCAAACTACTCATTCAAAATGAGCTGAAACAACACAATTCTTGTTTTGTTCAATCCACTTAAATTTATCTTAATCAATATATGTTGGGACATCATGAAGAAATCATATGGAACCCAGCATTTATTTACGATGTGGATTTACTTCTAACCCAAGCTCTTGAGAAAATGTAAGCATTTTAAGAGGCAGTGACTTCAAATTTATGTGTACGGTGTGTGTCCAACAATAAAATGTAGGATTTTCGGGGGGTGGGGGGTGGTGGGGGTTGCGCACATTAAAGGTGCAGCAGGTGATTGTCTTCAGAAACATTTTTGTTGTGCTGGTTGAAATTCTCTTCACAGTCTGATAGTAATGATTAAAGTAAATGATCTAAATGTATTTATATGTGTTTTTTTATTCTGGGAAAGGCATAACACTAAAAAATGTTTATCCAATTTAAATTAGTTGGGCAGACAATTCCCGTAATTCTAAAGGTCAAACAAATCAACAAATATCACATGTCAACAAATGTAGATTTGTACATCTCCACACCCATTCACACAGATCTTCACTGGACATCAGGTTCACGTGCACACGAGAGAGCGAGAGCGGTAAACAAAAAATGTTCAATCAATTTAAATCACTTTAATTTTATCACTTTAAAATCCTGAATCAATATTGGAGTTACTTTCGCAATCGGAAGGAAGAACGACACCATGCCTGAAGTGTTTATTTTAGACACGTAATGTTATGCTTTAAAACTATTTTAGTCATGCAAAGCTGATGTAGATTTTGTTGTGTTATGAATTGGTTATATATACAGATGTGTTGTTCAGCCACTGAAATCTTCCGGCGAAAGATGGATGCGTCTATCTTTAATTTCATGAGGGACATTTTACAGCATCGATAACAAAACATAAGTAAACAGCGCTATTCCATCTAGCCTGCTTTATTGAGCTGAAGTTAGTTTTATATTCACATTGGTTAATTTTTGAACAATGACAACCTGTAACAAGCTCCCTATATTGTTTACCATGCTACTTTGAATATACGGTCTGAAATAGCATGTAAGTATGGCTTAGTAATAAGTGTAATTCCTGCATGCCGCCAGCCAACCACTGAGCATACAGTAGTCATTTTAACGTTAGGACAAAGTGTGTGAGAGAGAGACCAGCAATTCTTGCATGCATGAAACAATGCACATTATGGCAAGTTTTGCTTGCTACACAACTGAAAACGTGCTAGATATAATACAGTATTTCATTCAGAATTGTGGTATTATAAAGTACTATAAAGTTTTCTAACTGGCAAATGACATGATCTAGTGGGTTGTCTACTGTCATCTTTAATGTGCGTGTTTGTGATTTCAGGAGCTGTGGCTTTGGACGGCAGGGGAGGGACTGTGTTTCAAAGATATTATGCTAATGGATAGCATTTAGGTAGATCCCCTACTGTACCTTTAAGGACACAATCGGCATAGCAGTATAGAAATATAATTCTTAAAATTCATAAGAACTCCAGAGCTTTAACCAAACCAATCACGCAGCTCTACCTTATATTGCTGATCCAGCTGTGATGACTGCAATAATAATTCCACTACTAATGGCTCAGACTATCTATGTCTGTCTTGATAGTAATAAAGCCAAATGAGGTTCGTGATTTTGACAGAATGTTAATTAGAGTTCAGTGTGAGTGTTGAAACCGTTTCTACAGTACAGTATGTGGGTGAGAACACGCAATTTACAATATACACTCTCATTTATGTATGTTTTATAGAACGCTTTTTAAAGAGCCCATATTATGGATTTTTGAAAATGACCTTCCATGCAGTGTGTTACACAGCTCTAAGTGCAGTGAAATGTCCAGCTAAGGCTTAAATCTGAAAGTGCAAAGTGTTTAAAACGATTGATTCATATATAAAAGAGTCGACTCATTGTTGTTTAAATGAATCGTTATTAGAACGAGTCTTTAGCCGTTTCGGCTTGACGTCAACGCGAAACATAATAGTTGCGCGCGCAGACCCGGGAAAATTTGAACTGCCCAGCCCCGCCCACAGACAGGAAGGAAAAGTGGAAGACAACAAGCACTGTATTGCAGTAAGTGTTGTAGCATAACCGGCTAGAATAACCGCATAACCAGCGGGACAGCAGTGACGTGTGATCTGAGTAATATCTAAGCAAATCTTTATACTGTTTGATGGCAGTATAAAGATTTAGAGAGAAGTTATTGACAGCTTTTGGTTTTCGCGTTCTGCTCTTTGTAGACGGTCCCTAAGGACTGGTCTCTCTGCCGGCTGCGCACAGAGTTTAATATCATGCGTCCAGCGCGTAGGCAAAGCTCATTTTTAGGAAAATAAGGTTGTAGGCGATTGTATACATTGCGATGGTTGAAAAGAGGTGCTGTTTGTGTAGGAACAATGTTTCGGTCATGAGTTATTGATCCGGAAAACACGACTGCTGCTACTTTTACTGAACTTATCAGCATTCCGGTTAAATCATGACCCGCAGACGCTGTGCTCTGAAGTGCGAGAGAAAAGCTGTGTTCGCGTCATCTCTCTGAAGAGAGCTACTCAAATCTACCAGCTTACGACGCGGGATTTGTGGCACGGTTGTTGTTAAAGGATGGATCAATACCCAGTTTATTTGGACCTGCGTGTTCTTCCAGTCGTGTTGACCGTAACAAGGTAAATATGGATGTAGTTGTCTGTATTGTGTTTGCTCCGTGCAGCATGTAGCGGTAGCCATTTAGCTTACTGCCGAATGAAACTATTTGTTGGCTTACAATAGTCCATGAAGTGTTCATTATTACTGAATGTTTGTTGTTATGATGAAGAATTTAGCAATGCGCTGGACGTAACGTGGTGGACATGACGTGGTGACGTGACGTGGTAGCGTCACGGAAAGGAGGTGCTTGGGGAAAAAGACTCGCTCAGACGATTCATATGGGAGTCGGTGGGAAAATGAGGTAAAAATAAATAGATATTATAAGACATCGAAAGTGTTTTTTAACCTTGCATACATATCATCCTGTTGTTTGGGACTTCAAAAAGTGAAATTTAACCGTTCTCAACCCACCATATGGGCTCTTTAAATTGTTACTCCTAATGATTTTGTTCTAAATCTCTGCCTGATTTTTGTAAGCATTCTATCTATCTATCTATCTATCTATCTATCTATCTATCTATCTATCTATCTATCTATCTATCTATCTATCTATCTATCTATCTACCATCCATCCATCCATCCATCCATCCATCCATCCATCCATCCATCCATCCATCCATCCATCCATCTATCTATCTATCTATCTATCTATCTCGCTCTCAAATTTATGATCACATTTATACTCTGTGCATAATCTGTGGCAGAACTGTTGCATTAGAATTTAGTAATTGTCTGGGCATGGTCCTATTATCAGTCATCAGCCATACTCTATTCATTTTACAACAGAATTAAATATTGTTGTTGTTTTTTTAATAAAAAGTGATAATCACCTAGGTAACGCATAACACTGACTACCGACTAGCAAGCCTATGGCAGTAAAAATCCCAGAGACACACTTAATGTCCCAGTGATTTTGTCAATGACAGTTTGCGAAACTCTAGATAAGTCTACAGAAAAAATGGAAAGTAAATTAAGTCTTGAGTAATTATGATTGAGATTTTGACCTTAAGAGGGAACCTGACTGTCACCGGAGCTATGAATAATGCATTTACTATTTTAACAAACTGTAAGAATCACCTGAGAGTATCCTCCACTAAGCTCCTTACAATGGCCTGAATACTAAATAGAATAGAAATGTGTGTGTGTTTGAATAAAGTGAACTTTTACACATAATATTCATAATATGCGTATAACTGGGGGGAACAATCTTGTGTGTGCTTATACACACTACATAAAGAGGAGGCCTGGTGAAGTGGTTAAGTGCAGTTACAAAATCGCCTTATTTCTTAGACAATGAACTCCATGCAACCATGCGCGCACGTACAATATTGGAAAAAAAAATAAAAAGACTATTTTAAACAAATGTTACTCTGGATTTACCAGATACAGTATGTGTTTGAGTAAAATGTTCATATTTGTTTCATTCTATTAATGTCCTATAACATTTCCTCCTCATTTCAAGTAAAAATAAAACATGCTTTACTCAAAGACAAAACTCCAGAGAAATTTAGACTTCACAAATGGTCTATTAATTAGTTTCATTACTGTAACTATATGTATATGAATAACAGTACATTAGTTTTGGTGAAATTATAATTTGCTAAAGTAAGTGCGTATTTGGGCTCTTGTAGCAAACACTTCTAGGCTAGTTATGGATGACTATTACTACCTTTAAGAGTTCACACGTAGCTGTTGATTGATTATAAAGCTTGTTTGGCATGCTGTCCCAGAAGTAAGCCCTGAGCTTATAAGATCCTTGAGCCAGGGGCTCCCTCCCATTGCAAGGCGAGAGGGTAGTTTGAGCTCAGGTAGATCTCGAGAACTCCCTTGCCGTAGTGGCTAAAGAGCAGATTGCTCTTTTTAAGAGACAACTACTTACTAGGAGCATGTCTAATGTGCCGATTTGGATAGGTCAAATAACTCAAGTTGCATGTTTTTGAACGGTGGAGGAAACTGGGGGAAACCCACGTGAGCATGGGGAGAACGTGTAAACTCTGCACCGAAACATCGGCTGGCTTGGTAAGGACTAGAACCAGAAACGTTCTTGCTGTGAGGCAACAGTGCTAAGCACTGGGCCACCGTGCCACCCATCTAGGAAAGCAGGAGGAGTAGGGGTGGAAGGGGGAATTCTTCAAAACGAAGATGACTGTGATATGGAACCTAGGGTATTCATAGTAGCTTAGGAATCGTGTGATTGGTGCATCGTAAATTGGAAAATGCTGGTCCAATTGCAAGCAATAATAAGCAGGTGATCCTCTAGAAATTAGTTTATAAATAAACTTCACTTAGGGAAAAATAATGATAATGTATACTATTCCTCATTAGTACATCTGCTTATGGCATTTTATGTTCATCTTATATGGGAGTGCCAGTGTTGGGTTACCCAAAAACCCAAAAATGGCTGGTGTACCAGATAAAGAAGAGTCAGAGTCAAAGATTCAATTAATCAAAGAAAGTTTACTGAAGACAGTTTGCAGTCATACAATTTATCCTCATACAGAGTTTGTAGGCCACTCTGCTTACAATCTCAAATCAATGACAATTAAACTTAACGTCACAAGCTGTGTCAGGCATATAGGTTTTTAACCTGATTGGTTAAAACATAGATAAACGTAAAAAAAACATCTTCATTTTTGTGCGTCCACTTCAGAACAAAATCTCTAATGATTACTTAGGTGACAAGCAAACAAGACATAACAGGAGGATATACGTGGTCAGGATGACCATATAGGTGAAATTCAGTAGCAATCTTCTAGACTACACTGATGAAGAACACACACACATGCACAAAGAATGCTTATCAACTTCAAGGACGTCTTGCTCTCTCAGGCATCTTATCAGAATGCTACAATACTGTAAACATCTTTCCACTGACAGCTAACTATTACATAGAAAGTCTCTAATACAGTACAATCTTAAAATGATTTATTGTTTAACACACAGTAAAATACACATCCAGCAACAGCTGTTCAGGTAGCATCAAACGTCCAGTTTCACATGAGAGGCCTCAGTAACCGCTTGAATAGACCTGAAGATCCTGAGGAAACAAATCACTTGGAATACAAAAAGAGCAATGACACGCATAGCATTCCAGTTTTACTCTAAAAAGGTTAAGGTCATAATATAATCTAGGCACTTAAACACAAATTTAACTTTATTAAACGGGTCGTCCACTACTATATCATATTGTAAACTTTAGTTGTTGTGTAATGTAGCTGTTTGAACATAAACAACATCTCTGAATGTAATACACTCAAAGTTCAATTCAAAGTGAGACATTGGCTTTTACAGAGTTAGCTTAGCAAAGCCTACAGTGAACAAAGTTTGGGGACTAAAAAACAATACATCCTGCTTAATGATGTCATAAACAGGTTACAAGCATGTCAGGTTACAAGCATAAACCCCACACAGCGAAGGGGCGTGGCCAGATGTGAGGTAATGTTATAGCAGGATTTCCTGGTGACATAGAGTCAATCCACGAATCTCAGCACATTATTTTAGCTGACCAATCAGGTTTTTTTGACGTACTAGGACATAAGACAGTCGTTTTTATGTTAGCCGAGTAGCTGTATATAATCAAAGGCAAAAATAACGTGCTTTTTCAAAAATGAAGCATGAGCACACATTGTTTTGCACCCTATAAACACAATCAAGCTTTACAAATACACTCTAGACCACCCCTTTAATATTCATATCACAGAAAGGATATTTGCCAGTAAATTCCTTCAATGGTTTGATTTTAAAAAAATAAGCTTATTTAAACTATTATCTCAGACAACAGACAGACTGAGTGAACTCAGATCGACTACACCATTCAAGAAAGTATTGTCATACGTAGAGTACCACCATCCAATGATGTAATCCATGAAAGTACAAAGCTCCACTATAGTGAGTCCACTATAGGGAATAACGGATGCGTGTATAAATAGAAAAATCTCAAATGAAACTATTAATCCCAGCATGTCATGTAATCAGCTGGCTTTGAACACTATAAACTAGCCTTAGCGTATATAACTTGCTGATCGCTTGCTCCAGTTTTAGCCTGTAACCATGGCAACAGACTGCTTCACAAGTCTACACTTCTAGATAGAGAGAGAAAGAGGAGGAAACACATGCTAAACAAGCGGATGATCTGATTCCACCTCACAACCTTATAACGCTGCTGTTGCGTTTAAAAAATGAGGCAGAATTCAATAAACAGCCCAAGTGATGATAGGATCGAGCTCTGGCGCCACACACCCTCTTAGCTTTACATTTAAATTTCATTAAACTGTCACATAACACAGCACAAATTAATTCTATAATGAGCAGGCTTAGTGAAATTCCATCCACAGATTTCATACCATTGCCTGACATTTATACCTAAAATGCAGATATGTGTGCTAAATTAATAGTGGGTAGATAGACGCTGTATGATTTTTGTCTGGGGTACCATTTAGTACACATTATGTGCACACTTCATGCAACATTTTGATTGACTGTATAGACCCTTGTCGATGTAATTTCCGATAAGGCTGCACAATATAGTGAAAAACTATCATTATTATATATGGAATATCCGTATGGCAGAGATTCAATAAAGTGCCAAAGGTTTGTGTGTTGCATGAAAAGGTTGTTGTCCAAATTTCACCAAACATATGTGGCCTTACCATGTTTATAACAGACTTCCCAGTAGGTGTTCTTATGCAATTTGCTAGACTGGCCCACAGTGAACCTAGTGACTCAGATCAAAGGGGGTGAAAATAAATACTAGTAATGCACAGAAATAAAATTTTGATACACTAGGCCAAAAACGGAAAACAAACATGCTTTGTAATAATTATTTATTTTATTAAATAATATAATTCTGTAAGACTTTTTTTTTATATCTAACTCACTTAAATTTCAGTGACATAAAAAGTATACACAAGCCAATGAAATAATAGCAGCAGGAACAATTATACTGCATAGAAATGTCCTCTCTGTGCATTATTTGAGTGGACTTCGTTTTTCTGGTGAACATGTGCAATACATGCTCCACAGAGCAGAATATTGAGCTATTTTGAAGTCTGACAGCAATAAGTGTGTGTGGGCTACACTGTGTGCTCAGCTGCGCCTGCACTTTGGACAGTGCAGTAACAGACCTGCGTGACACAAACCTTTGAAGTGAATGAGTTTCATAGCGCAAGGCTTTCAGTGTCCAGTGTGAAAGTCAATTCACACTGCACAACAGTTATGTTTCCATCCAAAGATGCAAATTAAATTTATGTGCAAAACTGTAATATAAAACATAAAAGATGTGTAAATAAAGCAGCATTTCCATGCACTGAGTCAAAGAAATCAAAAACTAATTTGTTGCGGTAGGAGAAGCTGCGTGAATCTTTTCTTTATTTATTAAATGACTTGCGCCTCAGAAGACAATGCCGACACGCAATGAACGTGGTGGTGTTTTAGAAGGCGTGAGACACGAAGCACTAATACTGAAATGGTTACAGTGTTTTGGAATGGCCAAAACAACATTTCAGATGTTCTACAGTGTGGTCTTCCTCCTGGTTTGTCCATTGACATATTTTTATCCCCACATAAATCCCCAATTATAATAAAATCACATGACCTTTTTTTAATGCGCATAATGGAATTGTTTGGAAAAAGTGTTTACATCGTAGTTTATGTAACTTGTTTTATGCACATTTTCAAAATTTATGCACATCTTGGCGTTTCCATCAACGTATTTTATGCGCATATCCAAAATATGCATAAAATTAGTTGGATGGAAACATACATTAGCCAGTGACAATGGCTGCAGTAAGAGTGAAACCTGTACTGAGCACTGCTGTGCACAGCATAGTCTTTTTCCCCCTCATATTTTCAGCTTTTTTTGTTCTTTCAGACAAAAATCAAAAATGCCATTTTCAAAAATTATCAGTCGAAAATTTGATACATGCCTAGTAAAGTGAGGCTTATCACAACAACAAATAAAAATCTGATTATCTGTGATGGTATTCAGTCAATTTGAGTGTTTTAAAGTCTAAATGTTTGCACACTGATCATTACATTTAATTTTTTTTATTTTTAAATCGCTAATTAATGTAGCATTTCTCTAGGGAAACTAAATAGCAAAATAAAATCGTTATCGCAATACTAAGCAACCATACTTCATATCCCAGATATTTTGCAGCCTTAATTTGCAACAAAAACAAACACTGCAGTTACACGCTGAATTCCAAACAAACTCCAGATATTTAGGCATGCTAAATATCTCAAGGGCCTCAGATCTCTCAGATTGCTTCTTTGTTTATACACACTACAGTGTACTGAGCTGCCTCCATGTGCCAGAAAGTTCCACAAAACTGTCAGCAATTGAAATCGGGGGGTAAAATCAGGCAGTCAGTGTGTACCTACCACGATCAAAACGACTTTACGTTATTTTCACATGAAAGCACTAAAAGAAGAGTACCACAGATGCACATATCGCAAGTATCCTTTTAGGTACAATTTGAATCGCAATTTAGTTGTTCACAATGCAGTTGTTTCTGCATTAATATTGAACCAGATGGAGATCAAAAGTGGGCTTAGCAATGTTCTTTCTAAAATAAAGGTACACAGTAGCAGGGCACTACATGTTTGTACGTTAAAAGGTACAATTTTGCACTTAGACTAAACTTAAGATCTTTGTATGAATAATTACCAGCTTGTCATCCATCAATATAAAAAGTGGAAAATTAGACTACCTTTTGTTTCTTTTTTTTTTAAAGGTAATTTTATTTATAATCAAATTTATATTATTAAACTAATATTATTTAATAATATATGCCTCAAACCTGTTCTAGAAAACATTTACTGTATATAAGACTTTCGTGATTCTGCCCACTCCTGCTGCGCTGTAAAGAGCAGTAATAGGAATGGGTCAACAAAAGGATGCTGGCCCCCTCAATCTCTCTCTCGTTTATCTTGTTTGACCAGATCAACCAGAGATCTGAAGATGATAGTAAATTACCTCATTTGTTCCTGGTGTTTACTGTGTTGTTATCTACAGCTGACAGTGCATCGATCTCAAAGAGCAGAGCGATGCTGGTAAAAGGCATGTCATGTATAAATCACGCATGCATGACATAATGAAATCATAAATCATGGCCTCTCGTGGTAAAAGGCTATAATGCTTCACTTTAAGTGTATGAAAATATCATTGCACTTGCATTTAACATCAGTGCTTGTTAATGCCTTTAAGAATATGCTACTGATAATAATAGGAATGTTTTAAAGGTATCTGCTTCTAAAGTGTATTTCGTTGAAAGGCTCCCCGGGGCCTGAGTTACTTTCTCAGTGTTTTTTCAACATGTAAATAAATACTGGACCAAAATGAGTTTCCTTCCTTGGACCTTTTGCAGCATTTCATGCATTACATGAGATTAAAAAGCCAAAAATGAAATTTGGACCATCGCACCATCCTTTCAAACAAATAAACGAATAAAGGTTTGTCAAGAAATTGTGACAGAAACACTGTATAATAGAAAGCATTTCTAAAATGACTACTACTAACAATAAAATAATAATACTTTTATATCTTATATATCATTGTCAAATAAATTTGAGAAAATAAAAACATGTGTAACTTGTATAATTGTATTCATTGTATTCATCCTCACAGCAGGAAGGTCGCTGGTTCGAGCCTCGGCTGGGTCGGTTGGCATTTCAGTGTGGAGTTTGCATGTTCTCCTCGTGGTCACGTGGGTTTCCTCCAGGTGCTCCGGTTTCCCCCACAATCCAAAGACATGTGGTATAGGTGAATTGGGTAAGCTAAATTGTCCGTAGTGTATGAGTGTGAATGAGTGTGAATGGATGTTTCCCAGAGATGGGTTGCAGCTGGAAAAGCATTCGCTGCGTAAAACATATGCTAGATAAGTTGGCGGTTCATTCCGCTGTGGCGACCCCAGATTAATAAAGGGACTAAGCCGAAAAGAAAATGAATGAATGATATTTTCAAAGGGATAGTTTACCCAAAATCTTAAATGACGTACATCATTTATTCTCCCTTGTGTGTTTTTTAATGCAGGTACACAGGAGTTTCTTTTCTTCTGTTGAGCACAAAAGAAGATATTTTGATAATTGCTGGTTACTGTAATCCATCGACTTCCCAAATAGGAAAACAAAAATACTATAGAAGTCAATGGGTCCCAGCAACCAGCATTTTTCAAAATATCTTCTTTCATGTCCAACATTTTTGACTGAACAATCCCTTCAAATTGCATAGATTTCAAGCTTTTTATTTTAAATAACTAGGCAAGTTTTTGATGATAGAAATTGTAAATAAATAATGATAATATTAATCAACTAATTAAAGGGAACATTTTTAAAAAAGGCCTTAGTTGTTCAAAAGACTCCATGCCACATTACACTAACCATTTCTAAAACATTTTTTTTTACTTATAGATTAATCTAATATTGTTAATACACGAGGCAGCACAGTGGCTCAGTGGTTAGCACTGTCGCCTCACAGCAAGAAGGTTACTGGTTCGAGTCCCGGCTTCGAGTCCCAGTTTGCATGTTCTCCCCGTGTTCGTGTGGGTTTCCTCTGGATGCTCCGGTTTCTCCCACAGTCAAAAGACATGCACTAACTAAATTGGCCGTAGTTTATGGGTGTGTGTGTGTGTGTGTGTGTGTGTGTGTGTGTGTGTGCGTGTGTGTGTGTGTGTGTGTGTGTGTGTGTGTGTGTGTGTGTGTGTGTGTGTTTGCGTGTGTGCGTGTGTGTGTGTGTACGTGTGTGTGAGAATGAATGTGTATGGGTGTTTCCCAGTACTAGGTTGCAACTAGAACAGCATGCATTGCGTAAAACATGCTGGTATAGTTTGCAGTTCATTCCACTTTGGTGACCTCTGAAAATAGAGAATAAGCTGAAGGAAAATGAATGAATGAATGTTAATACACAATAGGTGCAATAAGTGATATTTTGAAAAGAAATTTCAGAACTGAGACATGCTGGTTAACTGTCATTCTGCTAGTAAGGTACTACATTAACAAATCCGAAGGAGTGCTTCCATTGTAAATTTAGTTAAAGCAAGTCATATGCATCACACATGGAAGTGGGAACATTAAAAGGGACAGATAAGGGGAATAAAAACAAGCAGTTGTGCTTATGAATTCCCTACTGTACTTCTTCAACATAGCAACAGACTGAATTACAGCTTAAGAGATTGTATTATGTGATTCCATTACTGCACAATCAGTGTTAACAGCCACATATAATTCAAGCTGCAAAGAAGTAATCTGACATTTAAAATAAATAAAGACGCACAATCTTTTTGTCTGGCAGAACCAAGAAGCAAAGACCAATTTAGTGACACGGTTTGTGAATCAGACATGGAGTTTGACAAAATGCTACTCATAAACCTAGCTTTTGTTCTGAATTCCACCTACACACCTCAAGACAGGCAAGCCTAATAGAGCAAAGAAAGCAGTTAAGTCTGTGTTCCGCTGTCAAGGGTGAGTGGATGACGATCTAATTTTCATTTCTGACTGATTTTTTTTTTTTAAATAAGTCACAAAAATATACCGTCACCTTAGAATTATAAGGTTCTATCTGAGAACCTCAATTTGTCAAAATTGAGTTATTGACATATTCAAATAACTTATTTACATAATGGGATAATGGGATAAGTTGTTTACATTTTAAGACGTTTTATTTACTGTTTGCTATGGAATGCAAAAACTTTAAAGCTCAATATCTCAAAATCATTCAGAATACAGATGGAACCTTGTTATTCCAAGGTGACGATACATTTTTTATATTTTATCATGTTTTTTACCAAAAAAAATCGGGATGCACCAATATGGATTTTTGGCCGATCCCAATTTGGAGGCTGTTAATCTGTATACTATAGCCGATACATATTTCAAAATGTTATATTTTTATACAGCAAACAACTGATTTTATTTCATAAAAGTTTGAACTGATCTTATGAGCTGGATGTTTGAATTGATCTTATATAGCTTACTCAAAGCAAAAAAAGCAATAATTTCAAAATTTCAAGTGATTATATAGACCTATATTCACGATTTCACATAAGTCAGCATGCCAAAAATAAATGATTTCATTTTCTTCGCATAGCAAATTAACATGCAACTTGACTGTTCCATGAAAATAATAGGTTGAATAACAGAATTGCGTTGTAAATAACCAGTTCAAATGTTCTTGAATAAAATGTGTTACAGTAATGTACATATGTACATGATCCATTACATCCTTTAAAGTCTTTAAGCAAACTCTGTTATCATATTTTACTTTGGATTGTACTTGTTTTTCCTGAGTAAGTTATTACTTATGTGTTGTTTTGATACACTGATTTGTACTCTTACATGTATATGTGTGTATGTAGGTATATGTGTATATATATGCATATGTGAGTCTGTATGTTTATGTCTGTATGTATGTATATGTATATGTATTTTTTGTACTATGTACATGTGTAGATGTAGGTATGTATGCTATTTTCCCCTTCCCTCCCTTTCAATTTTTTTTATTTTTATTTTTTTTTATGTTATTTGTCTTGGATGTTGTGTAAGTTATGTCTTGTTTTTGTCTTTTGGTGTTTTGTTATGTGATTGGGATTAATTGTGGAACCCCCTTGAAAGTGAGATGGTACATCTCAAGGGGTTTAACCCAGTGAATAAATATCAAATATGTATTGAGAGGTTTTGACAGTTCAGAGTCACCATACATGCAAAAAGCTAAATACAGATAGTATGTTTTACTTTCGAAAATGCAACATATTCTTTTGAACACATGTAGGTGTTGTCAATCAGACAACACTTCTGTTCATTCTTGCTGTGAATTGCAGGAAAAATGTTTGCTAAAAGGTTTATGATAAACCGCTGTGAGTTTGAAACTTTAACTGCGGGCACTGTGTGATGAATAATCATTTATTGTAAATCTCTGTTCATAACTTATGCAACCTGTATATAATATTCATAGTACATCCATCTGTAAATATCACCATAGTTTTTCTAGAACTGCACTTTATAATTTATACCTGTATTCTGCACTTGCTGCTATTGCACTCCTGGTTAGACCTAAACTGCATTTTGTTGCCTTGTACTTGTACATGTGTAATGACAATAAAGTTGAATCTAATCTAATCTAATGAATGTGCACGTGAAGCGGAGTCAGATTTGTCCTCTGAGTCGGATTTGGATACACATAAGCATTGAGCACAGATGACTTTATAACAAACACAGTGCATAATATAAAGACAGAATGTGGCGGACAGTTGAAAACACCTACAGTATGCTGGATTTAGTGACTGGTCTCTCCCGAGGCGATTTAAACCAAAATACACAATGACACAATATCAAACATATCAACAATGATAAGGAATATGGTTACTTAATGAGGTATTAATGAACAGCAATACCAAAAAAAGAAAGAAGGAAGACTTTGAAGGAATAAACAATGTGAGGAAAGCTCATTATTGTGCACTGGACAAGTCTGAACAAGTTCGACACACGCATGCGCGAGGCAGGCAGTTCTGCACAATTACGTAATCTATCGGCTTAAAGATATCGACCTAGTTTTGACATCGGAGAGATAACGATAACATTAAAAATAGTATTTATCGGCCGATAAGGATATGGCTGCCGATATATTGTGCATCCCTAAAATATATATATATTTTTAAGTCTATTTGATATAATACTGCACTATATTTCAAGTTTTCTGACATGTGAACATTAACAACTATTGCATTATTTCATTTTTGTAATTTTGAAACTTGATATTGTAGCTATATTTCCATCTGAAGATCCAATTTTTTTTGCACAAAACACTGTTATTTATGCATTACTAACAAGAACAAACAATGGAAAAAACATTACAGTGATCTATGATCATGTAGATTTTAATAATGCATAACATTGCACTCTGATTAATATTGTAAATCCTGCACAAGTATTGTTTATTCATAATAAATACATTAACATTAACTAATTGTAAAGTATGACTAGGGCCACACGGAATCTGCGCGTGCAGAATTCCGCAGATTTCCATAGATTTTTAGCCCATCATTGATTCTCTTTATTTACTGGTGCAAATGTGTGTAAATGTATATTTATTCAGTTTTTAAATAAATTTCAGTAATAATTTTGACTAATATGAAAATATTTATATGATTTGTTTACAATACAATTTGTAAAGTACAATTTTCTATCTTTTAGTAAAGATTTTATATGAAAGACATTCTTTGTTTACCAAATAAAGTGGATCTAATTGGATTCGCATTTTAAACATTTAATAAAAGTTAAAAAGATATTACTTGTTATTACATATATCAAGGTTTTAGTTATGGTACTCTCAAAATCATTCCGCATAAATCTGCAGATTTTTAACAAAATACTCAGCAGAAATAGCAAAAAATGTCCGCAGATTCCGTCTGGCCCTAAGTATGACCAATAAAGGTGCACTGAGCAATGTTTGAAAAACATAATTGACCACAGTGTCTTGGGTTATGGCCATGTTTGTCTTCAAATGTCAGCGTCATTTGGTAAAATTCACTTAGTGCACATTTAATATCCTTTTAAGCAGAGAAGCCATTATAGCTTGAATTTTCTCCATAATAAATGCATTGTGCCTCAGAGCAGCAGATGCCACAAACACAACAACAATTGCTGTCATGTTATCTTGAGTTTTGAGGTGTGTGTCTGATCATAGGATGTAATTATACAAGGTTATTTTGATCATGGACTTTCGCATCCCTCCTATATTTTTAGAGTTAATAAAATAACATTTGACATGGTCTGATCAGACTCAGTAGCTATGTTTCCATCCAAAGATGCAAATGAACTTGATGCGCAAAACTGGATTATTGCATATAAGACGTGCGAATAAAGCAGGGTATTCATCCAACGAGTCAAAGCGGACAAAATCGTCACTTCCTGATTAACTGGCGCCAAATATCAACAGTAAAAACATCCTTTGCTGCAGTAGGAGAAGCTGTATCAATCTTCTTCTTCATTTAATAAATGATTTCCTGACATCCTGACATGCAGTGAAAGCGCGGTGGCGTTTGAAGGCTACTTAAACGGTAAGCTGTTTTAGAATGACCAAAACAACATTTCAGATGTTTTATGATGTGATCAGCCTGCTGGTTTGTCCATTTACACACATTTTTATCACATGATCTCTTACAACAATGTCACATGACCTTTTTTAATGCGCATAGTAGAGTTTATGTGGTAAAAGTGTTTCCATCGCAGTTTATGCGCATCTTTTCCTATCGAATAAAAAGTTTATCCTACTCAGTTATGCCCATACATTTTTTATTAACCGTTTTTTATGCGCATATCCAAAATAAGAATAAAAATAGCTGGATGGAAACGTAGCTAGTGAAATCAGTGTGCTGGTTAGTCCTGTTTCCATCATAGTTTATCCTTTTAATATAAACATTTTAAAGGCACATTTTCAGAAATTAAGCATATCTTGACCATTTTTTATTAACCATTATTTAAAATATATCCCAAAGTACACATAAAATAGGTGGATGGTAGCAGAATTATCTTCACTAAATTTGACACATTTGCAAATAACTCTCATTTTTAATGCAACCACAGAAAACATCACAGCATACAAGTTATGACCAACAAGAAAACCAGTAAGCAATGGCAATTTTAATTTTTGACTGAACAATCCATTTAAATGTTTACATACAGACATTACTGTGTGTATAGATGAAATTTATTTATTTAGATGAATTTTAATATAGATGAAACTTAAAGGGCATGTAGAATGAAATGTAAATGCAGACATGAGACTCAAACTAATGCCCTTTAAGGACTAATTTGAACACTGATGCCAGATATGAAGCTTTTGTTTCAGCGTGCACCATTTGCGTTTGTTACTTAACTGACCCTGAGCGTTGCTACAGTAGCTATTGTACTAAAAGGTCAGGTCGGTTGCGTCATATTGCATGGATTCCACAGGGGATTGAATAGAGCCTTGGTCACAACACAGTGGACTTGGCTACACCCAAAGCATTTAAGATTAGAAATACCAAGCATTAGAAGCTGCACCGAACAATAGGACACTATAAAAAAAGAGTCAATACAACAGACTACAGTGTTACACCATGGCAAAGAGTTTTCTTCACCTCAATAAAATTTGATTTATTCTGGCCACAGATTAAAGTCAGTAAGCAGACTAGCAGAAATACTACTGTGCAAAGGACTTCGGCACTCCCAGCACAGATGTCTGTATTTCCCATCAGCAGCTGATTCTGCTCCAGGGTCTAGTTTCCACTAAAGGCTTTGCATCAGTAGACTGACAGACAGTGGGAATTCACCGCAGGCCAAGATACAGTATGTCTGCTATTATTTAACTGGTTTAGACACTATATATGTAGTCCCTAAAATTGCCTACATTTCCCCTCAAGGATTAATAAACGTATCTTTTTGTCCATCTAATGTTCTCCTTGGAGGTGATTACTTTTTTAGGAGTATGGTTTTTGAAGAAATATGGCTATTCGTTTGCAAGTCTGAGCTTAGGGTATTTAATGAAATTTTATCAAACCCATTGTGCCTTTGCTGGTCTTGGATCATAGTGTTTTAATACTGCTCAGACACACACACACACACACACACACACACACACACAAATTCCAAGGTTTACTCTTAAACTACCAGTGGGTGGATTTCAAGATGAAGGTTCTTGCTGCACTAGAGAAATCACTCGTAGCCTCGAGATCCACTGCTGTGATTGCATGAGCCAGCAGATTTGTTTTTAACCGGAGTAAATGAAAACCTCAGACTCAGAAGGGGGAATAAAAACAGGGAAATGTGAGGGTGGTTCAAACTGAACTGAACTCCCAACTCTTCTGAAGAGTGTTTATTATTCCTTTGGAAAATGTTAAATGGCACGTCTCAGAAGAGGATAAAGAAAGGAAAATATGTAGGATACAAGCCTGTTTTCACAGATTTGGCCGTGCAGCTTTGAGGATATATTGTCTGTTTTTGAAATTTGCACTTTGTCATTCCATACAGGAAATGGTGGAAGAAAGGGGAACTTTATCCATGCAGTCACTCTTTTCCATTAGAAAACAATGGATTTTCCAGGTCTTGAGGCTGTTCACATCAAGAACAAAAACTTGAACAATGGTAACTACTGTATACTGGTGTAACTATATTAAGACGATAACATTATGTTTATTGCCATTTCTGCAGTTGCATTCTCAAAGAACAATCTAATTTAAGGCTACACAGCTGTTTCATCCTAATCCTTAGAGTTCCATTTAAGTTGTACATGTGGAAATGCTCTTAATTTCACAATTTTACATAGCCCTGAGTTTTACTGTTGTTTTTTATGATTTAATTTCACCAAACATGTAAGTGATCACCGATCTAGATCAAATAAGATAATGGTTCCCCACTATCCTGCAGTTTTAAATAAAATATTGGACAGTTCTTAAACCAATTTTCTTTTAGCAACATCCTCAGATATTTACTTTGCTTGATGCATTCCAATAATTTGTCTTTGAACAAGCTCTCTACATCAGTTAAGGTTAAATAAATTGTTACCAGCTTAACACACTATAATCCATGCAATAATTATCCAAGGGGAGGATCTTACATAGGTGGTGACTTACTGTATGGACAGTATGTTTGACTGTAGGCTGTGATTTCAAGCTAGCAATACTATTATGCATTGTGACTATGTGAGAAATTCAGTAATCAGTTATCCAGCAGGCCTAACCGAGGGAATGTTCGTGGGCAGGCACACTTTCATTTTCAAAATAAGTTTGGAGTAATGTGGATGACAAGCATAACCATGGCAAAAGTTGATCTTTTTACAACAAAAACACACTACTGTAAATGTTTCCATAATATTCTAGTGATCATGTAACTCTATATTTTGTATCTGTGATTATGTTGTTTTCCCTGGGCTCTCAGTTGTCCATATGGTTAATCCGCATGTACATTTAGAGAATGCTTTCCATCAGAAAAATGGCAGTTGGTCAGAATAACAAATATTTCCATTTGTTGTGATTGAAAATCAGGTTTACATCACCAAATATGGCTTTTTAACTCTTATGAAGTTAAAGCTTTGACAACATCCTTAACAAGAAAAGAAATTGAGAATCTTGTCACATGGTGTCATGTTTTGCTTTTGGTTTCTTTAGGTTTTTTCTTAGGTACATTTTTCCATTTTGACCAGCTAAAAATAGTGGATTACCCAGTAAATATGCATACAAGCTAAACCTTTCTGGCTTACATAATTATTTATGTCTATTTTCAATTTTTAAAGCTTCTTATGTCATGACAGCAATAAAAAAGCAGAAAAAGTCGAACAATTAATATACACATATTATATTTAATGTACACACTAACTATTCACGCATACAGTATTTTTATTAATATCATTTCCCTAACCAAGCTCAAGCTAAACACTGTTTCACAACCACAACTGAACATCTGCGTCATGCACATGACATACATTCACAACATATGGAGCTTCCACTTCATGCCATATGGGCAAAAACCCAGATTCTTGATCTGCGTCCTTTTAACATATCAATAAGGCAGTGGCACACGTTCCACTTGTACCCTTAGTCAAAAACACATCCACACGCCAAAGGCACTGGCTGACCTTTCAACTGGACATCTGTATAGGACATCACGGCTGCGGCCTCGGAAACCGCATTCCAGCTTTAATTCCCAGAACCTCATAAACCCAAACCAAAGTTCTGCCCATTAGGCCAACCGAACGACAGCCAGCGTGAAAGGAGAGCGAGGACCGGGTGGTGGGAGGGGAAGGCAGTCTCACAAATACAGAGGCGCTTGTCAGGATTATCAAAGGCCCCCCACACTAGATGAGAATGTTTGGAGGCGGCTAACAGAGAGACATAATGTGGCTATTTATCCCTCATGTGACTCTATGCATATATTAGAAAGAACACAGAGGGGACAGGCCATCAGCAGGCACCATGAATGAGAGCTTCAACAAAGTCTGCCTTTCTTCAGCACAAGCGAGTGTTGTCATTTTTCATATTCCATCTATAACTGGTAAATAGAGCATGGAGTGAAAGTCCCAGAACAGCAGCACTTTTCAGATGCCAAGACCCATATCTAAAACACACACAATGAGGACCAAATGTTTTGTGCCTAGAAAGGATCCATTCAGTTTGTGCTGTGAAGCAGTTCTAAAGGAGTTAACGGAGATATGATTGATTCTGTAGCAGGTGCTCAGTACTTCTGTAAGGAGCGTTTGATTTAGTGAGGAAACCATGAACTTTTACGCTTCCATTTTCACTTGTTTCATAATGTGACCATTTCCTGTATTTTTGAGGAGTTTTCCTGACAATAATAAATGACTTCCTTTATCGTGTTTTCATAGTTCCAGAAAGAAAGAAAAAAACAGGATGTGGAAAATTCTGGATAACATTTTGTAGAGGTCAATTTGTGTCTGGACAATAATAAAGAGATGAAAGCACTTCTGTCAGCCACTTGGATGTACAGTACATTAGTTTACAATATGTTGTTGCAAACACAATGTCTGATTGATAATAAAAGGCACAGTTGGTTCTCTTTATCTGCACCAGGTACAATCATCATAATCTGATTATAAGCTTGGGCAACTTACCAACCAACTTAAATCAGCATCAACAGAAAGAGGCTTGTTTCCTTACCCTAATACAATGCTACCATTAAAAAGACAAATAATGTTTCAGTTGAGTTCTTGTCTTAAATGTATAAAAAAAACTGTAAAATACAGACTGTTTCAACCATGTTTTCCTTCTGTTGGTCACAACAGGAGATGGTACTGATTGATACCCAGCATTTACTGTACATCCAATGGAGTGAATTAAGTTGCAATGAAAATGAGCAGAACATAAAGCTGTCGTTTTTACCAGATAACTGTTTGTTAGAGAAGGTCATTGTAATAACATGAGTGAGTAAATTATGGCAATCACTGCATTTGCATTTATTGATATTGCAAGTAACAGCTCACCACAGCAAATGCAGTCATTGTCATGATTTACTCACTCCTGTTATTACAATGACAAACAGTTATCTGCTTGAACTTACGACCACTTTACTGTATATTTACTGTGTTTTCTCTAAGAGAGCTAAGAGTGTTTAATTCATAAAGTTTAGATCTAAACTTTATGAATTAAATACTCTTAGCTCTCTTAGAGAATGTACAGTAAAGTGGTCGTAAGTTCACACACCCCAGTTCACAGTTTTTGGTTTTCTCGACCTCAGCTAGAAATATAAAGGAAAAACTTACCCATGTTTGAGACTAGAGCTCGACAACGCTGAAAAGTCCACAGTTCAAGAGTTTGACACTGAGAGCTGCTAGCGCGACCGCCAGTGTAGTATTAAGGTGACGTCACAATCAACAGGCGGAGAGAATGGCAAGTTGTGTTTGGGTAAATTTCCTGTAAACTTAACATAATGTAAATAATTTTTAGGATATATATGACGAAATAGGGATACATGAATTCGCGCATTGATTACTTTCCAATTATATAATCGAACTACAGTTCAATAATGCATGGAAGAATTCAAACCATATTATTACAAAGGAGCTATACAGGCTATACATAAGGTTTTTTCTTTCTAAAATTGTCCTAAAACAAGAATGATAAATAGTTTAAGGACAATTTTAATGAAATGTTTATATCCCCTTCAAATGTTGACTACTCTAGCCTTTACTTGGGTATAGATCGTCAGGAGATCACGAATTGGCCACAACATCTTATTTTATTTTATTTTATTTTATTTATTTATTTATTTATTTTTATTTTTTGGCCATTACTATTTTCTAGCCAATATACATAGAAAATCTGTATCTATTTTCGTGTCATTGAGAAAATGTATTGGCCAAAAAAAAAGGTAACGCTTTCTTTTACGACCCGCAAAGTACCCCGTAAGTACAGT
>CAIGQQ010037945.1:1098404-1108460 GCA_903798035.1 Danio albolineatus | reverse complement strand
ATTATAAGGTTCTATCTGACATTTTTGTCAAAATTTAGTTATTGACATATTCTTATTAATTGACAACTTATTTACATTATGGGATTTTTTTTAATAAGATGTTTACATTTTAAGACTTTTATTTAAAAAACAAATGTTACACATGTACTGTTTGCTATGGAATGCAAAAACTTTGAAGCTCAATATCTCAAAATCATTCAGAACGCAGATAAAACCTTATAATTTCAAGGTGATGATATATTGAGCAGCAGAACAGAATAGTAAAATGATTTCTGAAGGATCATTGTGTGACACTAAACATTGCTGGCTGCTGAAATTCTGGCTTTGCCATCACTAGACCATTTAAATTATATTATAAAGAGAAAAAAAATATTTGAAATTGCAATAATACTGTATGTGCAGCCCTGGTGTGTTTACAGTAGGTGACTAGGAAAAACAACAGTTTATAATAAAAGTTCAAAATAAATGGTTACACATGCTCCATGTACTTACTAAGGTAATTACAATTAATTATGTAATAATAATAAGTCATTAATTATAAGTCCAAGTATAAGTTATTAATTATCAATCAGTTCAATTAAATGTTGCACTGTAACAAGGGGCACTTAAAATAAAGTATGACCCCTAAAAGAATCATTTAAAAATTCTATTAGTTATATATAAAATAAAATATTAAAAATAAAAATGTTTGTGGTAAAGATAACATGACAATACTTGAAGATTTTCTTCTGTAACATCAGCTGCATAATTTATAGTTCTACTTATTAGAAACAAATGCTTTATAACATACAAAAAAAGCACTTCGTTTTTTATAAGAGTGTGTCTAAGTTACATATTTCTTAAGACAATTTACAGTATGTTTACAACAGACTGTATTTCACTCCTAAATTGTAAAACCCATTGTAAAGTCTTGATGGGGTCCAGAGTGGATGATTATTACAGGTTTCAGGTGCTCATGAAATGGCAAAAAATTGTGTGATGCTACATTCACTAACACGTGAATATGTGTGTATGTTGACCAGGACTGTCCGTATCTGGGATTATACCCAAGATGCTTGCATTAACGTACTGAGTGGCCACACCGCTCCAGTGCGGGGTCTTATGTGGAACACGGAGGTGCCGTATCTTTTGACCTCAGGAAGCTGGGACTACACCATTCGTGTCTGGGACACCAGAGATGGCACCTGTTTAGACACTGTATATGACCATGGAGCTGATGTTTATGGTAGTGTATGAAATTCATAATTATATACTGTGGATGACTTTCTCCAAAGAATGACACTTTTTTTTATCACCGTTCAGGAGTATATATTTTTTCAATAACAACCAGTTTGATTTAGATTATGTCAGATACATCCCACATAACCAAGTAACTGGATGTAAAATATTTATTTGAATTAAAATATTTAATAACGCAAAGCATCTCAAATAAAATGATTGCCAGCAAGGGGAGAATTAAAACTAGGCAAACATTTTTTTAAAAGTTGCATTAATATTTATTACACCACATTTCACAACACAAAGAGAGAGATACAAGAGAATTGGTCTTAAACTGTTTTAATTTCTTAACAGTTTGTTATAATATTATTTATTATACCATGCAAAACAAATGTCCTGGTTGACCTGAACTATTACAGTGTTATCAATACCGAGATCCTCTAATTTAATTTTGAATGTAGTCAATAACTATAAGAGACAAAAGAGAGTCAGCTGCGTTTGTATGAAACAAAAGGCAGTCTGCAATACCACAACATAATACAAAAATAATAAAACCGCTACAGATTTGCAAAATGGAACTTCCACAACTAATCTGATTGCACATTTTGTGTAAATTCAGTTAATAACAACAACATTGTTAATGCAAATATTCAATTCAATTCATGTTTATTTATATAGCGCTTTTACAATGTCGATTGTGTCAAAGCAGCTTAACATAGAAGTTCTAGTAAATTGAAAATGTGTCAGTCCGTTATTTAAAGTTGAAGTTCAGTTTAGTTCAGTTCAGTGTGGTTTAAATTTCACTGCTGAAAGTCCAAACACTGAAGAGCAAATCCATCGATGTGCTGTAAGATCAAAACATTTCTAAATCTTAATTTAATTTTCAGAAATATAGATAAGAATTGGTCATTTGAGTGACGGAGACCAAAAAAAAACCATCATTTTGATTCATTGTGATTGAAGTGATTGCAATCAATTTATATGGGCTGAATTTAAACAAACAAATTACGATGAACATTTCTAAATAGGATTTGTTTGTTTAAATTCAGTCCATATATATTGTTTGCAACCACTTACATTAAAAAAAATTGTAAATCCAATTAATCTTTTTTTCACTGTATTACAATATTTTTAATTGTACAATCTATTATTGCTACTTGTTATATTGGTATTAAAAAAGAAGAACCACTAAACTACTGGTATCAGGAGACATCACTCTGAATAATGGCTTGGAGTATAATTCATATCAGCTAAAATTTTAGTATTAATACATCTCAAGTTAAAAGACCCTAAATACAAAACAGGGTAACATTATTTTTTTAAGGGATGCTTTATTTCCAGTACACAGAAAATGCATGCAGGAGCAGAAACACTCATATATCATATGTCATTCCAATACAATAATACATAATTTATACAGCTTTATGACACCATTTGTATCCCCTAGGTCTGACATGTCACCCCAGCCGTCCATTCACCATGGCTTCCTGCTCCAGAGACTCTACGGTCAGACTTTGGTCACTCACTCCTCTAATCGCTCCCTTAGTGGTCAACATCCTCACTGACCACAGCTGGGACGACATCATCGGCAACACAGGTTAAAACACATGAGCGTATTAAATTCAATCTGATGTAAACTGCTTTTGTAAAGGGATTAATCCGTTTTTATTACAAATCTAGATCGTGCTATGGTTCCCGGGGCCCCTCCTCTCCTGTGTGGAAAAGTTTCCCGAGATATCAAACAGGAGCTGGATAAACTCTCAAGTGACGTGCGCATGAAGAAGCTGCGGTGGTTCTCCGAGTGTTTCTCCGTGAGTCAATCTCAACACAGAACTCTCACTGGACTTTACGCAGACGTCTAAATAAAGCGTTATTTGCTTTCTCTGTGCAGCCACCGGGAGGGAGTCATAACCTGTGGGATCTGGTTGCTGTAATCAACGGACAGGATGATAGTCTTCTTCCGCAGAACTATGGGCAGGGCATCATGCATATGAAACACCTGGTCCGCTTTAAAACTGTGAGCGTATAAACAGTCAAAGATACAACTTTCCAATAAAGCCACAATTGAAAAGTAAAATGAAGCGGCATATTGTGTTATTAGTTCTTCTGCTCTAGTTTTGTTTCACTCTGTCTTTTTTTTTTTTGTAGTCTGAAGCACAAGAGCTGACCATTGTAAAGATGTCAAAGTTCGGAGGAGGTATTGGAGCACCGAGTAAAGAGGAAAGGCTCAAGAATGCAGCTGAAATCCATATCAGACTGGGTCAAATCCAGAGATACTGTGAGCTTATGGTGGAACTGGGAGAGGTAAAATCTAAATAATACTGATGCTTTTTTTTTCTGTGAAAAGTTCTGTAAGAACTGTAACGTTGTGTAATGTTGTAAATATTTAAAATAAGCTATTTCTGTTAAAGGGGACCTATTATGCATAAAATCACTTTTATAAAGGGGTTTACACACAGCAAGGGTGCAATTCTGGTCTGAGAAAATCTGAGTATTGGTGATAGTTGTGGAAACGTGTAGCAATGTTGAGCAACTGTGCAGAAAAGCCTACATTTCAATTTTATTTGACAATTTATCATAATATATACAGTGTAATATTAAAATGAAAACAAATGAAAGAATATAATTTTTAGGAAATAACTTGAAGAATTTATTTCATTGTTTTTAGGATTAAAAGAACAAATTTGGATTTTGCATAAGAAAGTGTAAAAAAAAAATCCATATGCACAACACTTTGGCCTGTTTCCCTCACTCGAAAGCTTGACAGAGCTCCTGCGCGTAGCTACAGTTGCTAAGCCACGATTGGGGGGTGGCAGTTTTTATGAGTGGCTTAGCGAAGGGTCAATTGGTTTCCATTCAGTGTTCAAAGAAAGTTTAGCTAGACCTATATACATTTATGAGTGACGTGACGGAGACCTTCATTTTGCGTACACATCGTGAGTTAAGGAAAAAAAAAATTCGACTCTCGAGGGGAAATTATAGCATAAAGTAAAGTGGTATTTATATCTTTAAAAAAAAAGTGAGGGGGACATGTCCCCCCTGTCCCCCACGCGAATTGCGCCCCTGACACACAGTCATGTGGTTTACACTACTATGTGACAGATTTTGCTCATATGTGACACAGATCAGATCTGTTCTGTGACCATGTAAACACAAAAAAACACCTTCATATGTGTAAATAAATCAGACATGTGACAATGCGACTACCATGTAAACAGGCAGATTGGATTTATTGAGGCTTTCTGTTTTGTACATCATTAAACTGCGACAATGTGGTACTTCTCTGCGGTTTAATGACGTAGAAGGAAGAGCGTGTGTAGAGATGCAGACATGGTAAACAACAACAACAATAAAAACAGAGGAAACATGTAGGAGGAAAGGGGTCAGTGGTCGACGGCAGAAGTAACCTGCCTTCTTGCCCTGTGGGGAAGATGAGTCAGTGGAGGACACCACATATAAACCATAGGCACAAGTTGCGATTATGGCCCTTTCCCTCCTCCTCCTCCACCTCAAAATCATCAAGTTGGGTGAACTTCACATATTTCGCAGAGCTAAAAGCAAGACAATTTCATCCATCGTGGCTAGTGTGGCGCAGATGCTAGAACCCACCTTTACACATGCGCGATTTTGTAAATAGTATGGCAGGTGAAAACACATGAATCGGATATGGGTCACAATTAAAAGAAAGTGTAAACGGACAGGTAAAAAAATCAGGTATAGAAAACAAATCAGAATTGGGCATCAAGACCTCACAGTGTTAACGGTCCTAATTATATTTTTTATAATCACACACTAGTCTGCAGAAACACTTTGATTGGCATTCTCCCTTTATACATGTCATCAGAGTTTGAAAGCCACGCACATAACTGACGATCTCTCCCTCTTTAGCATAGACGGCCCTGAGTGAGAAGCAGTCATCTGCCTTTAGAGTTTTTACACCATATCTTTCGAAGATAATGTCAGCTTCTAATGCCGAGTTCAGACTGCACGATTTTTAAAGTAGTCGTGTCACAGATGTTTTCACACTGCCTGACAATCTGGGGTAGCTTTCAGTTGGTGCTGTGTTAACTCTGCAAGATTGATTGGCGACAGGGTTTCACACTGCATGACTTTACATTAGGAACAATTACTGACAACGTTGTTTCAGTCAGAATTAGCAATTTCTCTTTATTTGTTCTTAAAGAAAAATGTGTTCTTTATCGAGCCAGTTGTAGTATTGCTCAGATGACACATCAAACAGACAAGGGTGCTCCTACCAAATTTACTCTAATTTTTCTTTCATTTCTTGGGTCCAAATAGACCGAAAAGAAGCGCTTTAAACTTCTCCCCCAACCTCCCGCTGGCCTGGAAATACTCATACTACTGAATTCTATTCTCTCATTGACTGTAGGTAATCGCGGATGTTAATTTTAATCCGAAGACATTTCACACGGCATGATTTTGAATCGCAGACAGCTCCAGATATTTAGCATGCCAATTATCTCACGGGTGTCAGCAACTCATCTGTGATTCTCTCAGATTGTGTCTTTGATAGTTCACACTGTGTGATTGTTACTCATGTGAACGAGCACTGATTTGCCTGTGATTTCAGGCATTTGTCAGCGATTTCTCAAAACCTGTCGGCAAATCAAAATCGAGGCTAAAATCAAAAGAGACAATAAGAGACATTAAAATAAGAGACATTTAAAATTTTGACAACTTGAACATTGAAGTCTCCTTAGACTGCCTTCTTCTGAACCACGATTTTCTATTTAGATAGATGACATTAGTCCGGTGCATAGGCATTTGTAGCTCTGCTCTTTTTTTTAAAGGGCTGGGAGCACAATGTAATTTGAATTGAAAGCGACAGTCACCAAAACGGCATAATTTGGATCAAAACCTTAAATTATTTGTGGGTGTTTTCTTGCTGAAACTTCACATAAACACTCTAGGGACTTGTGTTCATCTTTTAAAAAGGGGCATAGTAGTTCTCCTTTAATGCTTTTTAAAAGGTCATTTATTTCTGTGATGTGAAACGTCTAATTATTAACATGATTACTGACGTGATTCTTCTGAAATCATTATTATGATTAGGTATTTTGTAGAAGTTGACACTTATGAAGAAATTTCCAGTCTCGCCGAACAGTTCCAGCTCAGATTTCAGTTTAATGAAAATTCTCACAACACCAGCACTTTGCCTACAAAATGCAATAGAACTCTCTTAATAAACAAAACTTTTTTTTATTACACTGTTATACAAACACACACACACATTAGAAAAGGAAGTATGTCACATTTCAGATGTTGATTTATTTATTATTTTATTATTTTCTGTTTAGTGGGAGAAGGCTCTTTCTGTGGCCCCTGGTGTTTCCATGAAATACTGGAAAAAGCTCATGCAAAGGTATCTCCTATACAGCACTCCCCTGCATTTTTAAATGAGTCGTTGTAAGCAAATCATCGTTCATTAATCATTCACCAATGATGCAGGAGAGCAGACCAGCTCATGCAAGAGGGCAATGATGATGTCATCCCGTACTGCATCGCCACCGGTGAGGTAAAGAAGCTGGTAAATTTCTTCACCTCCAGAGGTCAGCTGAAGGAAGCTGTGCTGGTGGCTCAGGTACAGGCCACTGTCATCTGTTTTTTAAAACACATGTAAGAGTTGTTGTAAAACTGAACCTTTGTACCAAGTGTCATATGATATACAAGTGAATTCTGACTGTGCTTTGTTTCACCAGGGTGCCTGTGAAGGGAATATCCATGGCCCTCAGATCGCATCAATAAACCATGCAGCAAACTCAGACAATGATAACATAGAAAAGTACTGTGGGTAGGTTACACTTATCTTAAATCACTGTCGAGTGTTTAACCTGTCATTTTCTTAACCACTCTCCCCTCCCTTGTCCAGGATGCTGCACAGGGTGTGTAAAGAGCTGGCAGAGTGGTATTTTCAAGATGGCCATGCTGTGCTGGCAGGTTGCTGTCATCTAGCTGTTGACAACACAGAAGTAAGCTCACACTAACACCTAGAGCAGGGGTGTCCAAACTCTGTCCTGGAGGGCCAGTGTCCTAGAGAGTTTAGCTTCAACCCTAATCAAATACACCTGAACCAGCTAATCATGCTCTTACTAGATATAATAGAAACTTCCTGGCAGGTGTGATGAAGCAAGTTGGAGCTAAACTCTGCAGGACACCGGCCCTCCAGGACCGAGTTTGGACACTCTTGACCTAGAGCAAACATTAAAAATCAGCCTCTGATTATATCATATCAATGTTTGGACGATTGAAGAACGTTACAATTTTATACACTAAAGTATCTTAATAAATTGCAATGATGTCAGAATAGAGGCAGAATAATTGCTGCAATAATGTTAGTATAGTCATCAGTCATATATATTGATCGCCTGACTGACCATTGATTGAATACTTTAAATATATTATATGTATATGTACTGTATGAAGCTGAAGACAAAACTATTAGCTCAAAACTCCTGTAAAATTGTAATTGTTTTTCAAATATTTCTCAAGTGCGGTTTAACAAAGAGAAGAGTTTTTTCAACACATTTTTACACATACATTTTGCCATGATGACAGTACATAATACTTTACTAGTTATTTTGCAGTATACTAGTATTCAGCCTAAAGTGCAATTTAAAGGTTTAACTACTAGGTTAATTAGATTAACTAAGCAAGTTAGGGTAATTAGACAAATCATTGGACAACAGTGGTCTCTGAATAATGGTCTCTTAAGGGGGCTAAAAGTATTGACCTTGGTCTAGAAGAAAAATATAATAGGAAATTGTAAAAAATGTCCTTGCTATATAATTTATATTTTATAATTTATATATATTATAAGATTGTTTTCAACACATTTCTAAACAAAATAGTTTTAATAACTCATTTCTAATCACTGATTTATTTTATCTTTGCCATGACAACAGTAAATAATATTTACTAGATATTTTTTAAGACACTTCTATACAGCTTAAAGTGACTTTTAAAGGCTTAACTAGGTTAATTAGGTTAACTAGGCAGGATAGGGTAGTTAGGCAAGTTATTGCATAATGAAAGTTTGTTCTGTAGACTATAGAGAAAAAAAATTGCTTAAAGGGGCTAATAATTTTAACCTTAAAATGGTCTTTAAAAAATTAAAAACTGCTTTTATTCTAGCTGAAATAAAACAAATAAGACTTTATCTAGAAGAAAAAAAATTATCAGACAAACTGTGAAAATTTACTTGCTCTGTATAATATATTTAAAATATATAAAATATATATTCATTCATTCATTTTCTTTTCGGCTTAGTCCCTTTATTAATCCGGGGTCGCCGCAGCGGAATGAACCGCCAACTTATCCGGCATTTGTTTTACGCAGCGGATGCCCTTCCAGCCACAACCCATCTCTGGGAAACACATCCATACATTCTCATTCGCACACATACACTATGGACAATTTAGCTTACCCAATTCACCTGTACCGCATGTCTTTGGACTGTGGGGGAAACCGGAGCACCCGGAGGAAACCCACGCAACCACGGGGAGAACATGCAAACTCCACACAGAAATGCCAACTGGCCCAACCGGGACCTGCCCCAACCGGGGATCGAACCAGCGACCTTCTTGCTGTGAGGCGAACGTGCTACTCACGCGCCACCGTGGCGCCCCTAAAATATATATATTTAAAATAAATTATTAATTTAAAATATATTTAATATACAATTTCAGTAAATATTTCATTTCAGTTTTTAGCAAATATTTTGGTATCACTTTATTTTGATAATCCCTTTAAAACATTTTGTTGAATTTAAGTTACATTGCATCTACATACCAACTTAATCTTATTATATTATAAGAATACTGTTAGATTAGGGTTAGGGTTAGTGTAAGTTGACACGTACTTGCAGAGTTTCTTATAGTCAGTTAAATGTCTGTTGAAGGAGCAGTATCAGCAGATTTTAAGCAGACAGTCTACTAATACTCAAATTAGAAGTAATTGACGTAATTGCAATGCATCTTTTAGTCAAAATGTGCTATAGGGACCATCAAAATAAAGTGTTACCAATATTTCTGTTTCCATTGTTCTTATAACATATGAAATTTATTGTTTAACATAAGTGGTTGACATGAAATGTTAGGCCAAAGTTTAGATATAAAGTGGAGTTTTATCTCGTTGTGTCAGCTGGCCATGGCGTCTCTGATCAGAGGCAATGAGCTGGAGCTGGCGGTGTGTGTGGGCACAGTCCTGGGAGAATCAGCCAGTAAAGCCACCCACTACGTTCTGGAGCTCTTGGCCAGGAAATACATGACCACTGCCACCTGGTAAGCGCAAAGCTGATCCGCGCATCTACTCTTCTTAAAATGAGAAGGTTTATCAGGTTTTTGTTCAAAACTGTAGATCACTTTTCCATTTAATAGCTTGCACACTTGCATTTCTTCTAAATCCAGTTTATCTCTTATCATCAGTCATTCAGGTTTTGACATGATCCTGATAGTCATCCTTACTTCTCACCTGTTACGTTTTTCATTTCCATCTCTCTCTAGCTTTCCATCTGTGGCACACAGGTATTCTTTGGCTTCCTTGTGTCATTCAGTTTTCCTTTGGTCAATGTGAAACTGGTGCTTAAATGCTTATTAAAAACAAATAGCTTTTAATAAGATGTTCAGATAACAGATGTTCAGACAGCTTTAACTACCCATTTTTTTATTTGACTCAGGTATATACTGGCAAATACTGTAGCATTCTTTGGCATATTAAACGTTTAAATCTCCCAGAAATAATTCATGTTGAAATTTCACAATGCAGTAACTATATAGATAGATAGATAGATAGATAGATAGATAGATAGATAGATAGATA
>CAIGQQ010037945.1:1076659-1098394 GCA_903798035.1 Danio albolineatus | reverse complement strand
GATAGATAGATAGATAGATAGATAGATAGATAGATAGATAGATAGATTCTATGGAATTGATTGATCAATTGATTGATTGATAAAATAGTTTATGCTCAATAAAACTACATATGTTTGATTAACAAATCAGTAAAAATATTTTATATATTATACTAAAATGTTATTTATTTCTGTGATGAAAAAAAATGTTTTTTACTTTTTAAAAGTTGTACTTATAATTTAAATTTCATGTATCCTTCATGGATAAATAAAATAATTAATAATTTATTCATTCATTTTCTTTTCGGAGTCACCACAGCAGAATGACCCACCAACTTATTTACGCAGCAGATGCCCTTCCAGCCGCAACCCAATGCTGGGAAACACCCATACACCCTTGCATGCGCACACACATACACTACAGCCAAAATAGCTTAATCAGTTCACATATACCGCATGTCTTTGGACTGTGGGGGAAACCGGAGCACCCAGAGGAAACCCACGCCAACACGGGTAGAATATGCAAACATAGAAATGCCAGCTGACCCAGCCGGGGCTTAAACCAGCAACCTTCTTGCTGTGAGATGATCGTGATACCCACTGCGCCACCGTGATGCCCAATAATTATTTAATTATGTATTAATAATGATATTAAGAGAATCGTACTGATACCGAACATTAACAATAGTGTATGTAGATGGCTTGGAATGTACTCTTGAGTCATGTAGATTGTTTTGTACAGTATGCTGTGGTTTTTGATAACCTCCATTTACTTTGTGGCTAAACTCACTTTTTGTGAAAAAAAAATTACATTTTTTGTTTTGTTTTGTTTTTTCAATTTAACCCAGTACCAAACTCATGCTGCATTGGGTTTACTTCTCCTCAGGGATCTTGCAGCCAGATTACTCCAGATGATCCCTGATAATGAGATTTTGTTAGCCAAACTGTGTGCCTTCTACCCTGGCAGCTCAGCCGAAATCAACGACCTGCACGAAAAGGTACATCACTGATATGTGATTCACATGACTTTCCAATCAGTCTGAATGTTTTTTTTTTTTTTGTTAATTCATTTTTTTAGTTAATTCAAAAAAAGAGTATAATGATTTTTTTTTCAGTGTGGTCTACCAAGTTTAGAGGAATGTAAAGAGCTTGCTGAAAGTGCACAATCTGAGGGAGAAATCTTACAGGCAGTAAAGTATTACCTCCTAAGCCCAGAGCCAGAGAAGGCTCTTCCCATTGGGATCACATATGTCAAAGGTTAGTGTCTGAGAAAATGTATCCATGTGTAACTTGTTAGTTACTTGAGTTTATAGAGCATATTATGTTTGTTGTTACAGATCAACTTCAGTTGTTAAAGTGATACAACAAGTTTCCTAAAAATGCAATACTGAAGTAAATAAAAAGTTTTGTAAAGTTTTTTTTTGTTTGTTTGTTTTCTCAGTGTATATTTTTTACAATGCAGACATTCAACTGTAAAACACTGAAAATATAATGCAAAAAATGTTTTTGTCTGGTTTTTAGTCCAAATATTTAAATAGTTTTAGGACAGCTTTGATAAAAGGTTTTGAATGTTTAAATTGAAAAACCCATGCAGAAGGTCAGTGGCAGTATTAAAAACATGTATGACAAGGTTGCGCATTGATATTAATGCAGAACCCTGAAAACAGAGGGCTTAAGCCGCTGTCACACTAGAGTTTGAGCATGCGAAATTCTGTTGTATGGTGTTGCGAAAAGGGGCGGGATTAAACAAAATGATTAGACATTTTTAAAAGGTGAGCGCTTGGTCCAAATTTAAAATTTCTGTGCACATTCATGTTTTGATCTTTGATTGGTTTCACGCAGTCACATGATGCAATTTCGCAGGTCAGAGTTTGCCAAGCTTAAACTTTGCAACACAGTGAACTGCAAAACGTTGCACAAGCTCGCATTTCCGGTATGTTGCATTTGCTTGGTAATGGAAGTCCTAGGGCAGGAGTGCTCAACCCTACTCCTGGAGATCGACCTTCCTGCTGAGTTCAGCTCCTACCCTGATCAAACACACATGAACCAATAAATAAGGACCTGAACAGCACTTTATACTTACAAGCAGGTGTGTTTGATTTGGGTTACAAGTGAAATCTGCATGACAGTCGATCTCCTGGAGCAGGGTTGGTCACCCCCTGCCCTAGGGAGTCAAAAGTGCAGTGTGACCATGGCTTTATATACGCAAACTATTAAAGAAACCGGGAACAGGTGAACAACTAATCAGAAACCATGGTAATGTTTGAACTCACACAAAGACCAAGGAGATGTTTTCAACACCACACCATTTTTACAGGATGGCAATGAAACTTAGCAAAACATAATCATGACAGTTTCTTAAAGAAACACAGCTAACAGTTTATTACTGACTCTCTGTTCCCTCATAGAGCAGCTGAGCTCTCCTGACTGGGTGGTGGACTCCGCTTACCACATCTTAGACCTACTGAGCTACATCAGAACAGACCGACTTATTCTTCCAAAGTGTAGTGAGTAAGTCAATGATCGGCCCTCAAAAACACCTGCCAGTGATATCATTTACAGTTGTAAACAGTCTGTGATAATTTTACCATCTCTATCTCTCTTTATCTGTCTTTTACTAGAGAACGCAATGAGCTTCTTATTCTCTGTGGGTATATTGGTGCACTGTTAGCCATTGGGAGACAGTATTCAAGTATAGTTCCAGCACTGTATGAATACACAAGGTACTTTAACTGTGAGATTTATATGAAGTAACAATTACTATTGATCGTAATTAATGGATTTCTTTCTCTATATCTCTATCCCTCAGTCAGCTGCTAAAGAGGAGAGAAGTAGCTGTGCCTTTGCAGATAGAGCAGTTGTCTGTAGAGTTGGAGGCCTGGAGAGCCTGCACACAATCTATCAAGTATGATTCACAATACATGGTCTCACTTTATTTAAGTGTTGTTAATGACTAGGTACTTACAACAAAAAACAAGAAAAGTGTCTTTATTGTGCTCATATTGTATTGCACAACACTTATGGTGCTATTGAGGTAGGTGGAATATGGGTAAGTTCAGGGACAGGTTTGGTAGTGTGCTAAAGAAACACTCCACCTATTTTAAAATAGGCTCATTTTACTCCCCTTAACTCCCCTAGACTAAAACAATAGAGTTGAATCATTTTTTAATCCATGTTATGACTGTCTAGGGGCCGATCACGACCATAAAGAAAAGAGAGCCAATACCAGAGAGAATTTGAATTAATCAAGCTTTGTATATTACTTGAGATAAGGATACATCTTCAGGGGAAGACCAGGCCAAAAATAACAAACAAAAATATCTTTATCAACTATCTTACCTAAATAAACTTCATTCATTTATTTTATTTTCGGCTTAGTCCCTTTATTAATCTGCAGTCGCCACAGCGGAATGAACCGCCAACTTATCCAGCATAGGTTTTACGCAGCGGATGCCCTTCCAGCTGCAACCCATCTCTAGGAAACATCCATACACACTCATGCACTACGGAAAATTTAGCCTACCCAATTCACCTATACCACATGTCTGTGGACTTGTGGGGTAAACCAGAGCACCCGGAAGAAACCCCCGCGACCATGGGGAGAACATGTAAACTCCACACAGAAATGCCAACTTACCTAGCCATGACCTTCTTGCTGTGAGGTGATCGTACTACCCACTGTGCCACCATGGCGCCCCATAAATAAAATAAAAATAATAAATAAAATACAGCAATTACTTACCTAACTCCCTTTTTCCAAAACAATAACAAAAAAAACAAAAAAAAAATGTGGCATCAGTCCCCCTACTTCTCTTCTTACAATTATTCACAAGTGTGTTCTACGTTAGCGTTGAACACAATTCTTAACATTATGGGTAGAAACGAATGAGCAAAAATAAACTTAAAAATAAAATAAAAAAATGACGGGAGAAAAATTAAAACAAAATCCAAACACTCTTAATCACACTCAAACATTTCTTTACATAGGTTACCAAACATATTTCAATCTCTCTGGCATAGTGCTTGATGGTAGGCAAAACAGAGAAATACGCTGGAGGAACACAAGGGCCAACAAAGCTAAAGCATAAAACAAGTCAATGTGGCACAAAAGACCTCTATCATTCCTCCAGCACCTCCTTTTGTTCAGGGTAGGTTGAGAAGAGCACCAATCGAAATCATCATTAAATTTCCTTCAAGAACCGCCTTCCTTCAAACAAAAGCATAGACACACAGAGAGAACACAAGAGGGCAGCATAGATCCTCACACATCAGCTAAATGTCATAACAATCCATTTAGCCAAATCTGAGTCTGGCTGGAGTACATTTAGCTTAGCTTAGCATAAATCATTGAATCGGATTAGACCATTAGCATCTCGCAAAAAAAAAATTCTGATTTAAAACTTGACTCTTCTGTATTCACACTCTGTACTAAGACTGATGGAAAATAAAATCCTGCTATTTTCTCATCTGATATGGCTAGGATCTATACTAACATTCTGGCGTATTTGTCAAGGAATTTTTCTGCCTACAGTAACACGGCTGCAGAGACGCAATGATATTACGTAGTGCCTAAAAACAGTCCCCAGCTTGGTACTTGGTAACTTCCAACATGACCTCTTGCTTGCACAGCGAACACATTCTGGTCACACTGCAGGATATCATTGTGTCTGCTGCTGCCAAGATTATTTTATTGGATTGAGAGTATTCGCTAGTTAAGTCGAGACGTATCGATGACTTCATGTTTCTGGGTCCAAGCCGCTACTCATTTGAATTGAGAAAATATTTGTTTTCGACCACTTTTTAGTTATATCACACATTAATGTGTATTTTATATAAAATCATAGTGTACACATCATTCTCTGGGCTTGCTGCATCACAAATACCAGAATTTTAACAGTTTAAAAAATGAATTACTTTCTGGCTATCTAATATTAGGCATGGATATATATTGTGATCGTGATTATCGAAATAATTACACCGCTTTGTTTATTACCATTTGTTGAGTCTCCCCATACAGTTTAATTTAGCGCTTGGACCTGGAACCTGCTTTGCGTAACATCACACTTAACAAGCGGATAGTTCCTATCCATATCAGCCTAGAAAATAGGAACGTTTCATCCTCCATCAGTCTTAGTACACAATGTGTATTTGAATTTGATGTTTGTTTTCGTTGTCTTTACACATACAAACAGAGTGGCAGATGACAGTTTGTACACTTCACCATCTGAGGCCCAGAAAACAGAGTACAGCCAACTATTGAGTCGAATGAGAGAGGAACCCATCAAGGGTCTTGAGGGTCCAGACTATGTGACTGGCTCTAACTTACCCAGCCATTCTGACGTCCAGATTTCCTGCTTCACTGGCCTCAGGATACAGGTAGTTTTCTTGTGAGCAGTCTTGTATTTTAGTACCTCAAATGTCACTGAACTTACATCTGCCTTTTTGTTTTGTCTGGCAGGGTCCAGCGTTCTTCCTGGAAGACGGCAAATCAGCTATTTCACTCAACGATGCCTTGATGTGGGCAAAAGTGAACCCTTTCTCTCCTTTGGGCACAGGCGTACGCCTCAACCCCTTCTGAGCACAAATACAACAAATGTGAGCAGTATTTTTGGTGGCTTTGGCTCTGGAAAATCAGCATCTTGAAAGAAGACAACATTCCCGTTTTCTCTCCGAAATCTTGATGTGCGTCATAAAACAGCAGAATGTCACGTTGTGTTCAAATCCACTTTTGTTGAGGCTTTGCCACCATTCCATGCCGTGCTTATTACATTAAGGATTGCAGTTTTTATGCAAAGATTTACAGCAAAACAAAAGTGCTGCTAGCAAATCCAAGCAAATCCACAGGAATAACCAACAGCACAATTGCAGGTGGGTTATTTCTTTTATACAATGGTTCTGTTAACATGAGGAAAATATAAAGCAGTTTTTTCTAAAATAAAACAGCGAAGCAACAAGCATTGGACAAATTTCGAGCTAATTTCAAGCTCAGATGCAATTAGAATAACAGAACTATTGTATAAATAGATTTTTATGCTGGAGACAGTGATGAAGATACGTATGAAGCAGAATATTTAATGCCTTTCTTCCTCATCCTACAACATAAGCAGGTTCAGGTATTCAAGTTTAGATGTTCAGTCTATAGCTTAAAGATTGTAATTTAGTCGATGATATTGAGTTTGATCATTTGCATCATGAATTTGGAATGTTTTACCAGTAGGTCAAACTTATTTGAAGACAAGTACAGGGTATTTATCTGTGCATTTTTTCTTTGTTGGTTTGCGTATTTGATTTCATGAACAAAGGCAAGTGAGTTGTCCGTCTGAAATCAACAGTCTTGTCTGTTATATGTGGACTACTATTTCAGTAGAACCAAATATTAGAACTGAGGATATAAAGCCTCACATTGTAACAATCAATATTTAATGAGAGTTCATTTAATTTAGGAACTTTTATGAATGGATAAACAGAGCAGCTATGGGACCAGAGATGTAATATTTATGTCCATAAATTATTGCAACACTATTTATAATGAGTTTCAGTCTTGCTGTTCCATTCAAACTATGTCTGTATATGTCTGTTTAGGCAATACGTTTGAGAACTTGCACATATGGAGTGAGAAAACAAGACATTTCTGTTGATACATAGCTGTATGTTATGTATTTCTGAAATTGTTGAGTAGAGTGTGATTTGTATTGTAAAAAACATCAGTTGCAATTGTTGTCACACATAACTCAGTACATAAAGTGGCTTTGAGGAATTATTTAATGAAACATTTTGATTTTATTTTAGAAAAGCCAGATACAGAACCTATTTTCATCAAATTGCACTGTGAAATGTATTTATTTGTATATAGTTTTGTTCTAGAATCGATGTTTAAATTAGAGCTCAAATGAATGTACATATTAATTAATATCACTGTTCATGCAACAGAGGACAGTCATAAACTGAACTGAACCAGGATCTGTCTAAATTCTGCATGCTACAAGTGTCTTGTCTGTTTATTTTGACTGAGGATATCATAAATGTTCAAGGAGAGAGTTATATATATGAACCGGCAGGAACTGTATCATTTAAAATCACCCTTTTTGTGACTATGATTTCATAATTGCTATTAAAAAGCTCAAATGTATTTTCTAGTTATGTTTCTTATAAGTGCAGCAGTGAATTGAGTATTATTCATATAATTGATTCACAAATCAAAGTGTTTGATTCAAATAACAAGTCTTGAGACATACACTGACAAAAGTCTTGTCGCCTATACAAGTTTTAGGAACAACAGATAATAACTTGACTACTAGTTTATTATTTGGTGTCAGAAGTGATGATATATGAAAGGCCTCTAGATTATGCTTATTCATTCATTCATTCATTTTCTTTTCAGTTAGTCCCTTTATTAATAAGGGGTCACCACAGCGGAATGAACCACCAACTTATCCAGCATTTGTTTTACGCAGCGGATGCCCTTCCAGCTGCAACCCATCTCTGGGAAACATCCATACACACTCATACCCACTCATACACTATGGACATTTTAGCCAACCCAATTCACCTATACCACGTCTTTGGACTTGTGGGGGAAACCGGAGCACCCGGAGGAAACCCACGCGACCACGGGGAGAACATGCAAACTCCACACAGAAATGCCAACTGACCTAGCCGAGGCTCGAACCAGCGACCTTCTTGCTGTGAGGCGAACGTGCTACTCACTACGCCACCGTGGTGCCCTAGATTATGCTTATTGTACCAAAATAAAATATGATCATGCCTTGATTTTTATTTCATTAGGACAGTAAGGTCTGACTTAGCTTAGACTATAGTCTTGTCACTTAACAGAAATAATGTACAGTATAAAATATGAAGGCATGGTGCAATTGAAAAAGAATTAATATTGTGTATGAATCCCATGAGCTTAGACGACTGCATCCGTACATCAGTGCAATGACTCAAATAACTAACTCAAAAGTAATCTGGAATGGCAAAGAATGCGTTCTTGCAGGACTTCAGGAGTTCATCAAGATTCTTTGGATTCATATTCAATGCCTCCGCCTTCATCTTACCCCTGACATGCTCAATAATGTTCATGTCTGGTGACTGGGCTGGCCAATCCTGGAGCACCTTGACCTTCTTTGCTTTCAGGAACTTTGATATGGAGGGTGAAGTATGAGAAGGAGTGCTATCCTGCTGATGAATTTGCCCTCTCCTCTAATGTAATGGGCAGCACAAATGTCTTGATACCTCAGGCTATTGATGTTGCCATATACTCTGCAGACCTCTCGCACGCAGCCATACTGACTATAACCCCAAACTATGATTTTTTCCTTAACCAAACCTGACTTATTTCTGTGAGAATCTTGGGTTCATGCAGGTTCCAATAGGTCTTCTGCAGTATCTGTGATGACTGGGATGCAGTTCAGCAGATGATTCATCTGAAAAATCTACAAGTTATTATTTGTTGCTCTTACAACTGGGATCGATGACTAGACTTTTGTCAGGTAGTGTATAAGCTGATGTGTTTGTTGAATACATTTACATTATGAACTGCTATGACTAAAGGCAGACCAATCAGACCATTGAATTATGCATATCTTTATTTGTATGTAAGTTTATCATTTTTTGTTTGGCAACAAAATGTTTAGCAAAAGTACTACATTAGATTGAATTGTCCCCTTTTAAAACAGTTCAGATTGCAGCTTTTGAAAATGTTGAAAAAACTGAAAGCATTAGTTTGGTAAAAAATAGAGAATTCAGTATATATTCTTTGACCAATAATTTCTGACATGATAAATTTGCATGCGATTTGTATTGATATATACATAAGAACGTGCATGTCACAAGTGACTAATTTACAATAATTTTGTAAATGAAGTTTCTTACAAAATATAACTGATGCTGATTAGTTGCGCAAAAATGTATTTGATTTTTTTAAATGAATGTATGGCTGCCGTGACGGTGGTTTCTGTGTGTTGGTGGTCACAAAGAAGACCAGGTGACCTTTCTGTATATTAATGCACTTAAAATAAGAAAATAAAAGACTGTATGGGGCTTTGTGGGGAAGGTAGAGAGTCTATCTGTACTGGAGGAAACTCTTGAGCAGAGTAGGCAGTTTGAGGTGAGGAATCAAATGCAGTCTGGATCGGCCCATGTAGTTTCGGATACTCAGTCTACACAGCTGACATAGAGACCGTGGCGTGGCTATAAAAAAAAACAGTAAAAGTTAATGACATTGCATTTTAATACAAAAAATATATATATTTTTTTTATAACTTCACAAACCTGTTCTAATCATATCATGTTTTTAACCATTTATCTCAGTAATATTTAAAAAAAAAACTTTCATTTCAATATTTCAAAACACTTTCAGTTTGAACATTTTTTCCTCAACAATGAAATTAAGCCTTAAATGTTCAATGAACCTATTATTGCAGAACTTTTTTTTAAGCAGGTTTAATAACAAGTTGGAAAATTAGAATTTTTGGGGGAATTAGAAATTTTACATTAACTACAAACAGAAGATGCAACTCTGACTGGCTGAATTGAACGTGATTAAGTTTTTGTAGGACAATCTTTTACACAAAGCCAAAATAATCATACTTCCTTGCATTCTAAATTCACAAAGATCTCAGTTTCAACTTAGGGATTGAACAGGCGTTGTCCTTCTGAACCACATTAGGTGCTATTGCATGAGGCACTTACTGTTTACAGTAGGAACTAAAAGGTGGACTAAGAGATTAAATCAGCTACTACAATTAGTAGTGCTACATTTCGAGAATGAAAAACAACACAAATTTTAGCTTTCTTTATGGCTATTTTTTGTATTTTCATTGGTAGTCACCTAGTCAAAGCACACTGAGGTCATGTTAGTTCCTATTGCACTAGCTTAGACCCTACTCTGACATAGGAGCTGTTTTAATTACCCAAAAGGAGTTAATATAGCTAAAATAATTCCCAGCTCATGTGATGTGTAAACACTCAAAAGTAAGTACTTCCACCATTAGTTCTAAGAACTATAAAATCACATGTAATCGATTTTCCAGTCTGAAAGTCGATTTGGTTGCCAAAAATAACAAAATAATAAGTAGAAAATAACAAAAAACTGTCAAATCCGACAGGTCAGCCTTACCTTCATAAAGAAGTAGTACAGCCTCTGCCGTACTGCTGGGTGGCGCTGTTTCTACTGGCTTCTGTAACTCTAGGTTGCGAGCATTGATGTTTGCACCAAACTCCAGTAGCACTTTGATGATTTCTGGACAGTCTTTTTGTGCTGCTGCGTGAAGAGGAGTGTCCAAAAAACGTCCCTTCTGCACATTGGCTCCTAAGAAAAACAGATGTCTTTGTGATCAACAAGACCCAGGTAAAATCATCAAGACCATATACACCACACACCCAAATACAGATTTTTTTTATTGCATGGTTTGCTGGGTAAAAGTGGACACAGAGACACAAAGAGTCTTCTGCTGCCTTCACATGTTATTGTGCATTAGCTACTTTATGTTTCTGAGGTCAAAATTATGTGTTTGTAGCGACGCATGGGCCGGTATAAGATTCTGACGGTATGATAACCTTGGATAAAAATATCACGGTTTCACGGTATGACGGTATTCTGTTTACTGCTCTAAAATATATTCTCTTTTAAATGTCTGGCTAAAAAACAAAACCTTTTTTTCCCCCATGAACACAATATATTTTATTTTAAGAAACATTTAAAGTATTTTGGGTGCATTAAAACATATCAGGCTGAATAATGAAAATGAATCATTGACTTCTGCGGTCTTCATTTGTTTCAAAAACACAGATTTCTTTACAATTTACACCTAAAAACAAAAAAAAATGTGTAAATAAAAAATCTTACAGATATCTTAGGAACGGTATAGCAGAAAATTTTGGCGGTATGATAACCTTGACTATTCCATACCACGTTATACCTTGAAAACGGTTATCGTCCCATGCCTATTTGTAGCATGTAGCCTGTTTTATTTTAATAATCAACGACATGCACTCGCCTCACAGCAAGAAGGTCGCGGCTGGGCCAGTTGCCACTTCTGTGTGAAGTTTGCATGTTCTCCCTGAGTTCGCGTGGGTTTCCTCCGGGTTTCCCCCCATAGTTCAAAGACATATAGGCGAATTAAATAAGCTAAATAGGTTTATGAGAGCATGTGTGAATGTGAGAGTGTATGGGTGTTTCCCTGTACTAAGTTACAGGTGCATTCGCCGTGTAAAACATATGCCGGATAAGTTGGTGGTTCATTCCACTTTGGCGACCCCTGATAAATAAGTGACTAAGCCGAAGAAAAATTAATGGATGACTTGCACTCGCAATACAACAACAAAGCATGGGGTTTACAGTCACAATGGTGTCTAAGTCAAAAAGGAATAGCTGAGGTGGACTGCAGATTCTAACAAAAAATCTAGAGTCTTGTCTGTTGTCAACCATACATCCTATATTGTACACTTACACTAAGCTAGGCTAAGCTAAGGAAACTTGTGTATGTTTAAACATAAAATATGCACCAAATGGATATTTATAGCCACATATGTTCAAGATTTAACAAACTACAAGGTCACTACAGTTCAACAACAACTCACTGCAATCAGCTTCCTCGCCACATTTTCTTTTTAAAGATAATGATAAGGCAGAATTTGAAGCTTCCTAGTTGCAAATATGACTTTTGGATGTTTATACTTTCGATTAAAACAAACTCTTGTGTCATAGCTCTGTTAGTTTCAATTTGCTTGAATAAATATGAATTTTAAACCCCTTCTGCACCAAATAAATAAACCATAACTACTGTAAAATCATAATTTTCTTTCTGACCCAGGAGAATGTGCTACAAGAATGGTTACTTTTTCAGAAGCAACCCAAATTCTGACAAGGAAACTTCTACTTATGATAATTCCAGTTGCATGTGAAGGTAGCATTAATCTATTCACCTCCATCCAGAAGTTTCTGCGTACACTGGAGCTGCTGGGAAGCACAGGCGATGTAGAGAGGTGTTCCTAGATGAGGGATGTCGAAATCTACATCTGCTCCCCATGAGATGAGAGAATCTATACATGCCGCCCTGCCTGGGAAAACAAATGCATCTATGTTTATCATTTACTCTACTTTAAAGTTGTGGTCACATAATTTTGTGTCATTTGTAAAGCAAAAAATTGTCTTTTGTCAATAACGTAGAAATGTATCAGTTCAAACAGTTTACACAAAACTCACCAAACCGCATTATATGGGTCAGTGTGGTGAAATCTAAATCTTTTTTGAAAATCGGACTAATTTATATACTTTCAAGTCTATGTGGGGCACTGTTGAAATGAGTTAAATTAGTGATAAATTAGTTACCTTTGCTAGATGCCTCATGGATTGGTGACGGTTGGCACACTTCTACCTGTGGTTTTGCTCCATGTTCCAACAGTACTTCTGTGCAGGTGACACTTCCTGCTGAGCAGGCATTAAACAGCGGTGTCACACCATCAATGGTCGTGGCATTTACCTGACACACAAAAAACATGCTGACAGCACTCCGCAGAAACTACTACTCAGATCACATACTTTAATTTGTAGTATGTGTGTGTATATACAATATATAGAGAGTTTAAATAGAGTACAGAAGTAAGTTTCCTTGACAAAAAACAAATACATATATTTATATACACAGTCAAGCCCAAAATTGTTCATACCCCTAACAAATTCTGACTGAATTCAACCATCAAGGTTTTTGGAAATGGCACAGGCTTCTCCTAAAATATAATAACACTATGTACAAGAGGAATCATTGAGGAAATACATATTTTTCTACTTTTATTTTCACTTGAACAAAAAGTGGCATGTCCAAAATGTATTAATTTATTAGCTATTACACTAATCCAACGCTTCCTATAATTGCTGATTTGCTTTTTGCATGTCTCCACTGGTATTTTTGTCCATTCATCTTTTGTAATCTTTTGCTTTTGCATCTTTTGTTCCAACTCTTTCAGGTAGGAGGGTCTCCTCACCATCAACCTGATCTTTAGCTCCCTCCACACATCCTTAATTGAATTTAAATCAGGACTCTGGCTGGGCCACTGCAAAACATTGACGTTTTTGTCAGCTAACCATTTTTTTCATCACTTTTGCTATGTGTTTTGGGTTTTTGACGTGCTGAAATGTCCACTGGTCCCCAAGGACAAGTTTCTCTGCAGACTGCCCGATGCTGTTGTCTAGAATTTTTATTTATTGCTCCTTTTTCATGGTGCTATTTACTGTGGTTCTGTAGGTTCCCTGGTCCACCAGCTGAAAAACACCTGAAAACCCTTCAGGCTTGACTGTATACATAATAGTAGGATATAGCTTTTTTTTTTTTTTTTTAGTATTAAGAATACTTATAATTTTATATTATATTTATAGTTGTTTCAATACTTACTTTTCATTTAAATTACAATAATTACTTTGCTGTTTTGCAATTGTTCCTAATCACCTTTAATGTGCTGTTTAACAACTGTAACTCACGTTGGCACCAGCCTCTATGAGTGCCCTGGCACAGGCTACATGATCTCCCAGACAAGCTTCATGTAGTGGTGTCACATGATCAATGGTGACAATATTTGCGCTGTAACCCTGGTAATATAAAGAAAAAAGTTTACAGAACATACAGTATTGTCTTTTCTCAAAATTTATTTCAACATACTATGTTTACAGTTTAAGAAATTCTGTTCCATATGTGTGTGTGATTGTGTATTTATATTTGTAAACCTGTGAGAGAAGAGTCTTAAGTGCCAGAAGTCGACCCTGACATGCAGCTTCATGGAGTGGAGAACGATCCGCCCAAGATCCTGTGAGATAGAAATGAACATGAATTCCTATTCATACATATTCATTATTCTTCTGAATAAATAAACAGACAGACACACAGCCCTTTTATGTCAGAAAACACAACAAGCCTCAAACAAATGCTGAATGTATATCAAAAGTTACATTTACATAACTTACAGCAATCAGCCTTTTCTGCATTTAAAAGCTAACAAATGGCACTACCATGTGATTCAAGAGCTTTAAATACACCCACTCAGCCACAATCAGTCTGGATATAATTTCCAGTAGACTGAAGTGAGAGTGGTGTGCAAGTACAGGTGATTTTGACACTGCCCATTGACAGCTGTTGAGAAAAGAGCCTTTGAGTGGAACTGCTGAAAACTGCAAAGCATTTTCAAATATCCACGAGAGTATATCGGCTCCCTTCATACAACAAAGGTTGATTCATTTCAACTGCTGGGCCATTTGAACAGATCCCCATGTGCTTCTACAATACAAAGTGGTCTATTGCTACAAATTCCGACTGTAATTTTATTCATACAAAGGAGTGAAAGCAATAACAGCTATTTTGTTTTATATACAAACTGGAAAACTAGATTAAACTAAATATTTGTCTCTCATCTAAACGCAATGTAATATGAGTTGACATGTATTCATATTTTTTTCCATTTTGCATGATTTCTAGATGAACATTATTTGTTTGTTTTTAAAGTGTCTAATTGTCTAACTGACCTGATCTGGTTATCTGGGGGTGTCCTGCTCTGCCAGGTACTCATCCCCACACTCATAAACAAGTTTTAAAAGCGGACATGACTGCGGCTAAGAAGGTTACACTTTTTAAATAGAAACCCTCTATCCCCTTGCTTAAAATAGATGGTTACATTTAATTGGTTATATTATTCAGATGGATTAAGTATGTTTTAGTGAGTCCTGCTCACAGAAATATTGAGTCATTCTGCAGAAGTTAAAGTTAGTGCATCTTGTAAACTCCAATGTACACAATTATTGCCATCAGGTCGTCGATATTGTGTTCCCAGATGTGTGAGAAATAGGGAAAAAGTGTCATTTAAACCTCAAGCAAATAAGTTTTAAAATTCCTCCTCTCTCAGTAGCAGCTGATGGCCAGTTTACTGGATATTTATTTAGAGTTCCGTGGTACTTTAGGTTTTTAAATGATTTATTTATGTGCCAAATGTGAAATTGTCAGATGTCTTTGTATGTGTATCCTGCACATGAAATTTCCATAAGAGGACAAATAAATTAACTAACTAACTAGCTAACTAACAATTATCTTATTAATTATTTGGTCCCACTTTGGCCTTAACTAATAAGCACTTACACCGAAATTAATAATTCATTACAATGTACTTATTGTGTAAATACATGTTTTTACATTGTACTTATGCTTGATTAAATACCTGCATGTAATTACATCTATAATTAATTTCTGTAGTTAAATTTGTAAATGCACTGTTTACCATCCCTTACACCTTAACCCACCCTTAAACCTACCGATACCACCAAACTTGTCCTTAACTCTACCCCTATCCCAACTCAAGAGCACCACAAGTGTTCTCAAATGCATTATTAACACAGTAAGTACATTGTATTTATTTTTTGATGCAAGTACATAGTAGTTAAGGACACAATATAAAGTGGGAACAATTATTTATGTATATTTTTAGCTGTGTATATATGTATATAAATGACCCATTTCCCCTAATCACATACAAATACATTTTTTAAAAACTAAGACTAAAGAAGCTCATATTTCCAACATTATTTTATTATTTCATTTAATTTAATTTATATAATATTTTATGTTGTAATAATAATAATAATAATAATAATAATAATAATAATAATAATAATTTAATTTTACTTCTTTTTGGTTAATTAATTGGTAAGCATGATACTCACATTGTTGCAAAATGATTCATATCTTATCACTATAAGTAGGAATGCTCCTCCTCCTACTACTACCGATAATATTAATAAAGATAAATATTGTTTATTTGTTTTTTGTCATTTCAAGTCTTTTTAAAGATATATTTTAATGAATCACAGAAAAAAAGTATCACATTGAAAATTGTGACATTGAAATTAACTTCTTTTTCATTCTGTTGTTTTTGTTTAGGGGCGCCACGGTGGCGTAGTGATTAGCACGTTCGCCTCACGGCAAGAAGGTCGCTGGTTCGAGCCCCGGCTGGGTCAGTTGGCATTTCTGTGTGGAGTTTGCATGTTCTCCCCGTGGTTGCGTGGGTTTCCTTCGGGTGCTCCGGTTTCCCCCACAAGTCCAAAGACATGTGGTATAGGTGAATTGGGTAGGCTAAATTGTCCGTAGTGTGTGAGTGTGAATGTGTGTGTATAGATGTTTCCCAGAGATGGGTTGCGGCTGGAAGGGCATCCGCTGCGTAAAAAATATGCTGGATAAGTTGGCGGTTGATTCCGCTGTGGCGACCCCGGATTAATAAAGGGACTAGGTCGACAAGAAAATGAATGAATGAATGCTCTTGTTTAATCTTCCTCTTGTTAAACAATTGCTCTATTTTGAATTAATTTCAAATCAGATATATTTGTAAAGCACATATCTCAGAACAAAAATAACAATACAGAAATATCCCTTAGCAATATCTTACATGCCTCAATTAAACAACCTGGTGGTGGTGTGGAGAGACCCCCTCTCATGATTGTGAAGCGCTTTGGGTGTATGGCCATACATGATAAATTCACTATATAAATACACACATTACATTACAACTGTACTACAAATCCCAATACCCACAGAATCAACAACACAACGACCAACAACACTGCCTTCAGACAAGTTCTATTTAGCACCAAAATCACAGAGCAATGTAGAGCACAGAGCAGTTGTGCGGGTATCTTCATTACTACCAGCACAACTATAGATATGTATCTATTTAGAATGTATTGAAGAGGCCTATGTTTAGCATGAGTTCAATCTAGCCATGACAACTGTCTTCTGCCATTCCTGTCACAGAACTAGAGGTTCCTTTACGTACCCAAATCTCCATCGCCCCACGGCACATCTAGCCATTCATACACATACGCCATATCCTGTAAACGAAAGCACGGCTGTCATCTTGGGACACAAAAAAAGCAGCCGTCTTCTCTTTTTAGCTCAGCTGAGCGAGGAAGATGTTTTACCACAACTGAGAACCCAGACTGACATGTGGAGCTTTAGGTCACAGCTGCACTTTAGTCAGTTACAATGATACTAGACTACTAGAGGCTTTATTTTATCATCTAACTTGTATTTTTAGAGAATAAATGCTAAATAAAAGAGAATAAAAGCTATGTACATATAAATGGATTACAAACACATCAATACATAGTGACAGTGTATCAGAGCTCCACTTTCTCTGATCAATGGATGTTGTCTGATGGGAATTTCTCCCAGTGAATGCCGGTTGTTTAACAGCAAGTAGGCTTTATTGAGAGGCTCTGAGAGACTCATGAATATTTCAGATCCTGTTCTGTGTTCATGTGGCTACAGCTGGGCTCCAAGGACACTAGGGCCACTTGTAACGTTCCTGCTTTTTTAAGCTCAGAGACAAACAGCCTTTTTAAACCATTCATGGTGCATCACAATGATATAAAGAAACTTGGCTCTCTTTTAATAAATACACATTATGGCCATATTTACTGCATAATGCAGGATTCCAAACTCACATTAGCTTACGCTGTTTACTTTACTGTTAGCTCATGTTAAGAGGGTTCAAATGTCACCAACCAGAAATGACTAAAATTAGCTACATGCAGCAATAAAATGTTTACATACATTTAAACCCCTAACAACTACTAGCCCAAGTACACAACATGACAAATAAGCACTTAAAATGACCATGGCTTTTTTACAGATTAAAAAGACTTTTGTAGTTAAATCATAAATAACCACAATTTAACCAGGATTTTGCTGTGCTAGCTATATTTTAAACACTGTATTTAAACTGTGGTTACAATATGCTATAATTTAATTCTATTGACTCAATAAATGATCATTTATACATGTTGCTAAAACAAATATGCATTTATATAGAAAAACATTCTTATGAACAAATTAAAACATCAAAACAATGACAAAAAATGGCCCTCTGTAAATGGCTGTAAACTTTGTAATTTTATAACATTGTTAACTAGATTATTGCTTGCTTGTTGTGCTGCATGTTGTCTGCATATACTAAAGCTAGCCAGCTTTATTTGAGTTGTGGGAAATGTGAGAAAGATTAACCAAGCTTTGGAACAAAATGTTCCACCAGTGAAAGTAATAAATGATACTGATGTGCTTAAGGTTTATTAAATCATTTTAGTGTTATAATTTTACAAAGCATTAAGAAAATTTAACTTTTAACATGATTACCCACAATATCAAAGCAAATTCATATAATTTTGATGCACTGAGAATGTTTGCATAAGAGTGTGAATAATGCATTTATTATGTATTATTTTCTGCTATTTTCTTATTTTATTCATTTTAACGCATTCAGTAACATATGGCAAAATCATTTTAATGATGATAAGATTACACATTAACAATAACTGATAAATTATTGTCTTAAATTATATATGATATTATAATGATAAATTATTGTTATTTTTATTATTATTATTACAATTATTATTATATACACTACCATTTAGATATAACTATCCGCCAAGATTAATGCACTGCTGCAAGATGATAGCAAGGTGGAATTTCTATAAAGGCACATTTGTTTACACGTGTCGATAACTCACCTTGACTAATCAAAACACCCCAGCGCGATTTCTTTTTCGCAGAATACTCGTCGATGTCCTCTCGCTTTCTTTTTCTGGCAGTATTATCAGAGTGCTCGGGCTCTCTGCGCGGAACTTCAGGCATGTTTGCATCGGAACTGTCCTCCTCTTTGCACGGGCTACAGCGACTATGACCAGCGCCTTTCTCTGATTGGCCGCCCGGCTTGTTGTTGTTTTACTAGAGCCGTGTGACTACTGCAAGATTTACCATATGAATATTTATTAGGTCACGCTGACGTCGCTCGGTCTCCTTTCTGCAGAGTGCAGTCGCGTAAGGTAATTAATATTCATAAGATAAATCCTATTTGCACGCCCATTGGGCGCGAATCACGTTACGTAATCGATATTAATGAAGTAGATCTTAGTAGCATGTCTGTGGCCTGTTTATTACTATTTATATCTCAGGTTAAGATTAGAACGGTGCCTTTGTTATTCCGAAGCAAGTTGCTAATAGCGTATGTGTGGATTTTCCCTACACATAAAAAGGGTTTAAAATTCGAGGTTATTTATTTACTTTTTGTTTGTTTGTTGTTTTATTAATGCACACTCCCTGTATGCGTCAGTAGGCTATTCCTGTTACATAATTTTCAGCACACATCTTGTCATGCAATCAAAACCTTTAATTTTAGATGATGTAACTTTCATTTTTTATTTTTTGCATGTTATTCAGGTCCATATTCTACAAGACACCAAAATAAAGGGATAAAACAGCACAAATTTGACCAAAAAATTATTTCAATCATAAATAAGCTTCCTCAAAAAAATTATAAATAAAATAAACATTTTAAAGACTACAGTAAAATTATTAATGAATAATTGCCGGCAATACATTAATAAATATTGTAATGCACCAGTCATTTTTGTTATGTGACACACACACAAAAAAGGCTACATGTATCATAATTGTATCCAGATACTACTGAGCCATAAAACTGATTATAATTTTCCCTATTAGATAACAACCACCTAATTTTAGGTTACAAACTGGGCCATGCAACAGACACTTTCTCTTTTACTCCCTGCAAAACAAGTAAATGATTTACCAGTGCATTTTATAAAGAGACATAACAGACTCCAAAATAACTATTTAACCCTAATGTGTGCCTACTTACTGTGCCCTTGGCCAAAATCATAGAACTCAGCTGCGATCCGTGCCGCTTCCTTACGGTTTCCTTTAACCACATAGAAGTGAGTCAGTATGTTCAAGCTAATCTTGACAAAAAGTTTGAAGCAAAAAAGGACGAAAATTGATAAGTAGACGTTGGTATTTGAGCCGAAAGGCCGCTCCTCTAAAATCTCAGTCATTGCTGCTGCTCAGTGACTGTGAATGTTTTGGAATGGGATCCAGGGATGTGTTGATGGGGATCATATGCCAGGCCGGCCCAGTTATTCCCCAAAGCAGCTGAGCCCAGAGTAGGGATGAGATAAGGCAGCTGTACTTTTAGCCAGTGGAAAATGGGCCACTTGACTGAGGCATAACAATAGGTGTTGTCATCCGCTGAGGTGTTGTTAAAGCTTTACATTCCAACGCACTGTTTGTGTTTTAAATATATTGTCAATACTATAATACTGCACAGTACATAATGCAACAAAAGAGTTACCAATGTATTTGGATGGTTATCAATAGATGTAACATTTTTGACAGTAGATACAAATTGTAAGTACAAATTGTAAAATTACAAGTAGAGTAAATTGTAAATCACTCTTCTGAGGCAATAGGTTTACTGCTATTTTTGATCACAATCACAATAATCATAATCACAACATTATTCATTTTTCTTTGACTTAGTCCCTTATCTATCAGAGTTCGCCACAGTGGAATGAACCGTCAACTATTCCAGCATATGTTTTACTCAGCATATGGCCTTCCAGCCGCAACCCAGTACTGGGAATCACCCATACACAGGGCAAATGCAAACTTCACAAAATGCCACTTGGCCTAGCCGAGACTCGAACCAGCGACCTTCTTGCTGTGTGGCAACAGTGCACTGAACCACCATGCCACCCCATCACAACATTACATTATTTATAAATAATAACATTATATGTAAAATACAACATTATAATTAATAAGAGAGCTCAGATACTGAGAAAACAAAATTAAATCATTTTTGAAAGATAACTTTTAGATAAAGTAAAATCGTGTTGTTTTTTCACAGTTAAGGATTAACATTGCTCAGATTTTTATTTGTTTATTTATTTATTTATTGATTTTTTGGGTTGGAAATGATTTTTTATCCTCCAAAAAGCCAAAGACTACAAAAGACTTATATGGTCAATATATGGTTATATGGTTATATTTAATATAACAATGGCTACACTTTTTTTCAGGTGAATTTGCTAAAGGCATGTACTGTATGCTATAGCCTACATATTTACCTTTTAAAAGATAACTATTATTGAAAAGTTAAATGCTTTGTGAAATTACAATTTATATGGTTATTACTATTAACTAGTAAAACACAACACATGAACATTGAACAATGTTAGTTTTAAGCTGTGTATTGGTATATGCTGATCGTCTGATCAACATTCAGCTCGCTTGGTGTTAATTTAGAGAATAAATGTGTTCTTTTTTTTTGTTTTAAACTCTTTAAAAAGTCTGTGAAATACATTTAAAGCTACATTTGTACATGCATGAAAGCTACATTTGATGAATCAATTGATATTTATAAGGGAGAGGGGGTTGCTAGAGACGTCTGAAAAGTAAAAATCTGCTTAAAAGCTTTTTTCCTTCAACCTTTATTAAAACTTTAAACAACATAACAGGCATTATCTTCCACTGATAAACACACACTTTCAACACATACAAACACTAAATCCAAGGAGCATGTTCTAAACATTCATTCATTCATTTTCTTTTTGGCTTAGTCCCTTTATTAATCAGGGGTCTCCACAGCAGAATGAACCACCAACTTATCCAGCATATGTTTTATGCAGTGGATGCCCTTCCAGCCGTAACCCAACACTGGGAAACACCCTTGCATTCACACACAATTTAGTTTATTCAATTTACCTATACTGCATGAACTGTGAGGGAAACGCCAACTGGCCCATCCGGGGCTCGATCTAGCAACTTTCTTGCTGTAAAGGCGATATTACCACTGTGCCACCGTGACACCCATGTACTAAAAATAAGTAAAACATAAATAAATAAATAAATAAATAATATA
>CAIGQQ010037945.1:1057587-1076259 GCA_903798035.1 Danio albolineatus | reverse complement strand
TATATATATATATATATATATATATAGTTGACAAAACGTGTAGAGAGCTCAAATGTACTTTTTGATTTGTTTTTTAATATATTATGGATTGAAATAAAATAAAAGTCATTTTTAATGCTGTGAAACAAGGAGAAACTTGTTTAACAAATTTACATTTGTGTATATGAAACTTTGCTACAATCAACATACTACTGCACAAAAATTGGATGTTTTTGTCCTTCATTAAATTACCAAATATCTGAAAAGTAAAACCCAACAAAATTGCCAAAATGTCAACATTGGCAATGCAACAGCCTAACCTCTGGATGGCGATGTGTACTTACCAAAATAAAACAGGAAGTAGGTCTTGCTTCCGAATCATCATTTAACTTCCTCCCTTCCTGCTTTGAAACTCCGCTCGGAGCGTTTCTTTACAGTGTATTTTCTATTGCTCTATTGTTCATTAGTTTGCTTAAATCTACACCTAATCATGAACACGGTGTTATCGAGGGCGAACTCGCTCTTCGCCTTCTCTCTCAGTGTAATGGCGGCTCTCACATTCGGATGCTTTATTACGACAGCCTTCAAAGACAGAAGCGTACCGGTTGATATACACGTATCCAAAGTCATGATGTAAGTTATCCAAGTTATTTCAAACCATGTGTGCAAAGAATATATATTTCAGCCGTGTTCAGATAATGAAAATAATTTGGGTAAAAATCGTGCAAATAGAAGCAGATGTTTTGCAGCATATGGGACTTGTAGATGCTCATGAGCGGGCGTCCAATAGCGGTGCAGCACGTCAGCGATGTACACTTTATAAATATATAGATTCATGGTTTCCGTTTTCTTCAACTATGTATTGAAATGCTTGGCGTGTCTGCAAATGCAAAAACGAGGGAAATAAAAACTAACGCCGTTTATTTTGCTCGTCAGGTTGCAGTCTTGATTGTAGTTTCATTTTTTACATCCGTTTCACTCATATTTGGGCAGATAGTCACTTATATCGTTTGTCTTTTGTTTTTTCTTCTCTTTTTCAGTAAAAATGTTGACGACTTTACAGGACCACGAGAAAGGAGCGACTTGGGCTTTGTGACATTTGATCTTTTTGCCAATATCCTTTTAACAACAGAAAAGGAAACGTTGTTTGTACATTAACCTTTGTGTCATGTTTCGCATTCATGAAATATTTTGCAGTACAGTTAGAAATATATGTGTGTTCTCTTAACTTCTGAAATACATCTTCAGCCAATATTTGACTGGAACGTGAAGGAGCTCTTTCTTTATCTGACAGCTGAATATTCAACCAAAAGCAATGTAAGTCCTCTTCGCTTCCTTTATTCTCTTCAAAGAGTGTGTAAGGCAAAATAGGCCAAATAATTAAACATTTATTTGAGGAAAATCTATATGTCATTTATTAACAGTGTTTTTCTTATGTTAGACACTGAACCAGGTGGTGCTATGGGACAAAATTGTCTTAAGAGGCGACAATACCAAACTAAACCTAAAAGATGTTAAATCTAAGTACTTCTTCTTCGATGATGGAAATGGTTTAAGGTTAGTATTCATATTCAAAGTATTTTAGTTGTGCAGTTTATAATTTCTGTTGTTCTTCATTCTGTTGTTATTTAATGTTGTTGTTGTTTTTTCTTGTCTTTTAAATCTGGGTCAAAAGCAAGACATTGCATTTTGGTGTGTACCTTAGATTAAATGTAAAAAAAAAAAGAAAAAAAAAGTGATTTCATATGCATAAAAATAGTGCAGGTAAAGTATTTACTATAATGTTATAAATACTGCCCCATCAGAAGTGATTTTCACTGATATTTATTTGAGCTGTGGTTAAAGTATAGAATAGACTAACATATCATACTAAATTTTGTTACATTTGAAAATTAATCATCTAAAATGAGTCTGTAAAATCTAATGGCGTAGTATTAGTATTTTGGGGCTTAAATTAATAAATGAGATTTTAGTTGGTCTCTATGCATGCAACAGTACAGATTGCTCATGGTTTGGTTTGTATAGCGGTTTCACTATGGTTCAGTTTATATGTTCAGTACAAAAAAAATCAAGAAAATATCAGTCCACAATCAAAGGCAAAAATGTATACAATAAAGAAAAGATGCTAAATAAATAAACAGCTTTTTTCAAGTATTTAACAGCAGTTTAATTTTCAGGCACAAATAGAATCAAATTTAACACTGCATATATGAACTTCGTTGTATGAACGAAATAAAAGGATCAGCATTATTGAAGTTACAACAGCTATTCAGCCAAGAGCAGTGAGGGATTTCTTTGTTCTTGCTGTTAATCAAACATCAAAAGTCACAGACAACAGGAATAAGATGTTTTCACTTTAAGACAAACACACTTTTTCAACACTTTCTCTTACTGACAACACAATTTCTCAAAGGTTTACGTTCTAAGCCATTGCTGATTAAATACTTGTCAAGTTGGCCTCCTTGCGGTTCAATGTTTAAATGACAAAAGCTGAAGAGAGTTTAATAAAACCAAAGGATATTGTTTGCTTCTGGTCCCACGCTGTCAAAACCTGGGTAATAATTACGGCTTGAATGACTGGATGCACAGCCCTCAGACTGAACAAAGTTTCTGCTTTGGGTTTGTGTGTGTGTGTGTGTGTGTGTGTGTGTGTGTGTGTGTGTGTCTGTCTGTGTGTTTTGACTGTTCTGTTTTTGTGCGATTGAATGGGTAAAATACAGAGTACAGATTCCACTTGGTTGTGTCACTTTTTTTGTTTGTTTGTTTTTTTAATGAGTGCCATTGTTACATATTTTGTAGCCAGAATGCACATACATCGAATTAAATGTGAGGCGAACTCTGTTTTACACATTATTTACTACAATGCAGATTAGATTCATTGTCAGATTTGATATGAACCAATAGGGCAAGAACTTTTCAAAATGTGGGTGGAGAATGGTACTGTTAAGTCTTTAACTGAGAACTTTTGCTTCCCAAATCCAAAGTTGTAAGCATCCCTAATTTGGGGATATCAACATGCATTGAAACAAGCAGAGAGAATTCGGAAAGTAATCAATCTCATGGAGAAAATGCACTTTTAAATTTAAATGGAAAACAGCAAATTTAGTATTATATTGAGTATTGTGGCATCCTTAATGTCTTCCGTAAACCATGGTTAAAATAAATGTTTGATAGCCAAAAAAATTGTACACATTGGAAACAAAGACAATTTTATTTCACATGCATAATCATATTTCACCTTAACAGTTTTATTGTAACATCAAAAATAAATAGCAAAAAAAAAAAAAAACATTGGGTAGCATAAATTTGACGTACTCTCTGATATATCTCTGTTTACCGCAAATCCAGGGCGAACAAAAACATCACTCTGACTCTCTCCTGGAATGTGGTGCCAAATGCTGGAATCCTGCCATTAGTCATGGGATCAGGACACAAAAGTCTCGCCTTCCCTGAAACATATGAAACAGCAAAGAGCTACTGAACTGTTCCAGTCCATCCGAAACTATGTTTGTAAATGTTGTGCTCTGTACGGATTTTAATAAAAGTTGACAAATTGTTTTAAGGAGTGACTGTTGTTTGTAGGGGCCAGAAAAAAATTGCAACATGCTGATAAAGTCAGGCTCTCTTGTGTAGCAGTTACAGTTCAGATTCCTCCGCTTCAAAAATAAAGCCTGAAACTATTTTTCATCAGGAAAATTATTTCCAGGTGTTTTGCAGATGTGTAGATGACTTTTTTTATTGATTAACTGGTTTGAACAGCTTAAAAATATCAGTTTGTCATAATGAAAACTTAAGAGCTAATTAAAGCAAGATTATTGTTGAACTGATTCTCCATGAGTCGGATGAGTGAAAACAATTTATTTTGTAAAGAAGCCCTACAAGTCTGCACATGTGGTCCTGTAGCATAGATGACCATTGTTTTTTTTTGTTTTAAGTATTCACATGCCTACACATTGAGCATGTGATTAGCATACACTTCAGGTTCTACAAATGTGTTTTTGTAGTTTTTTAAAAAAGAATGCTTTTGAAGTTCTAGTTACTAATTTATTTTTACTTTAGTATAAATGTCAATGTTGAAGATAATTTTATTCAGATCAGTGTAATGCAAATGTCAATGTTGAAGGCCAGTCAGCTGAAGTGCAACTCCACAATGTGCATCTCCACCAGCCCTCCCGTTGGTGGCAGTGTTAAGGGATCAGACTTCACCAATTGACGTAAGTAAAGGAAAAAAAAATGTTGTCACAAACTATACCTGTTAAGTCAAATCAAAGCACTTCTACTGTCACATCAGCAGGAGCATGTGTACTATGATGAGTGAAAAGCTTATATGCTGGCTAAAAACGATATACTAATATCAATGTTAATGTTATACTGTTAGCAATGGCAATATGTAAAAGACATTAAATACGTAAAGAAAAACACACATTACACACTGATACTTATACATATAGTTTAACTGTTGGAAAATTATTGTAGGTATTTTTAAGTAGGCAGTATGAAGTTAGACTAATATCCCAGGATAATATGACTCCAAAATGAGCACTCAAAAGATTGGGTGTTCAAAGTAGACAACAGTAAGGGTAAATCGAGCTATCAAATATGGGAGAAGGAGGACTTTTAATTCACCACACTCAGTTCTGAAGCGCCTTGTCCTGCAGACTTTTGCTCCAACCCTAATTAAGCACACCTGAGCAAGCTAATCAAGGACTTGGTATAGTTGAAACTTCTAGACAGGTGTGGCGTGGCTAGTTGGAGCTAAACTATGCAGGACACCAGCCCTCCAGGACCAGGTTTGGGGACCATTTGTCCAAATAGTAAGTGTTCTGTTTTTCCACTTCAAAATCTAGGGTTAGTTAGCAATTGCTGTTTTCATAAACTAATGTGAAAAAAACAATAGCAAGATGATATTGAGGCACAACTGTGGCCTATTTCTGTTCATTATAGGTCAAGGAAATACAGCTTTTTAGGTCTGGAAAAATCGAAGGAATTTGATATTTGGTTTAAACTGGGAACCCTGGCATTTACTTTCAATTGTGTACATTTGATACCGACGGTAACCAAATACACTTGGGGGAAAAAATCTGAATTATAATTTATTTGAAATTGCAACCATGGTGTGTGAAATATTGTAGTAAAAGTGTATGGTCATGGATTTTTTTTTTTTTTTAACTTTAAGATTAACCACATGTAACCTTCTTGCTTTCATATTTTATTAACAGTAAAATAAAAGTATATTTAGTTTGATTATTATCTATAATTGTAATTAATCTGTTATATCTTGTAGAGTTAGGGTTCATAAAAACTGTTAGGGTTCATAAAAAACATGGATGTCAAAAAGGATTTATTTGGTGAAGTATAGCAAATAACAACTGACATCACTTTCAATACATTTAAATGTTAAACAAAACTAAGTGTTTGGGCCATTTAAGAATAATAGTAACTATTATTATTATTATTATTATTATTATTACTTGAGTATTTTGGTTTTGAAGGATTGGCAGTCTATGGCAACATCTGAAATTTAATTGAACATTGAATTGCATGTATCCTCTATGTTTATGTTGTATGATCAAAAACATCAACAGATTAAAAACAAAAACAAAAAAACATTTTAATCAATAATTTGCAAGCAAACATAAGCGTTATATCAGTTTTTATTCAGAATTGTTATTGCATAAAAATGCCTTAAGACATGCTCAATTTGGTTCCAACTCTAATCAAATACATATGAACCAAATAATCAAGGTCTTTAGGTTTATTTAAAATTACAACCAGGTGTGTACAATGCAAATTGTAATAAACTTGGCCAAAAGAGCCTGTACATTGTTTATTTTATTTTGAGATTAACCACAGGCAATCTATTCAGGCATTGTATTTCTATATATTACGAAGTACTTTAACAACATAGTTCAGAATAAATAAGTTGGGTCTTTCTTCTGAAAGGAAAAAAACAGCGTTTGAGGGAGGACCACGTATTTTTATTTAAAGTTCCCAGATTCAGTCACCAGGTGGCAGCACTTGAACACGGCACAATGCCCTTTACGCTTTATGCTTAATGCACACTGACAAAACCGAATTTGTAAAAAAAAAATATATATATTAAAACTGAATTGTGTCAGAAAAGGTGTACAGTTTATGCAAAACTTTTAAAGCGTTTTTTTCTCTTTTCCACCCAAATTGCAGTTCTGAAATAAAACTCCACGTATAGGCTAACTTCAATCACTTTTTGTTGTTGTTGTGAACTAGCGTCTCCTCAATCTAAAAAAACTCAGTGAGCTAATGTGGAAAAATATCTCTCATCACTTGAAACACAATACGCCAAATGCTAAACTCCAATTGCTTTGTAATGCAATAGCTTTTTGAAATTAAAAGTACTGATTATGATTGAAACCATTTTGAGCAAACAATGTTTACTTTGGTCCATATAGAATAATAGAGATTCTAGAACACCTGTTCTTAAGATCAGGGGTTTTCAATCTTTTAGATGCCAAAGACCCCCAATATTATCACCTTTGCTACATGAGGGGTCAATCACAATTTTGCTTCTTGCAAGGACAAAATTTATACTGCACTGTAAAACAAACAATATTATTAATAAGAAAAATAAGAATAAGAATAATATATATATTGTGTGTGTGTATATTCAGCAGTTTCTATTTTATTTGAAGTTTTGAATCAAATTATTGAAACTTGATCTTTCCTCTTCCAACAAGTTAAAAATTTAACTGATGTTTAACACATTCATTTTTTTTGGCTTTAGTCATTTGACACTATATTGTAGCCTCTGAGAAAATATAGTGTGTGGGTCACATTTTAAAATAAGGTTTTATTAGTTAAATAATTACTATCGTGAGCTAAATATGAACTATACCAATACAACTTGTTTATTTATCATTATTCAAAATTTACTAATGCATTTCTAAAATCCAAAGTTGTGCTTGTTTATGTTAGCTAATGCTCTGTGAGTTAATAAGAAATGACAAAAAAAGACTATTTATTATTTTAGCAAAGATGTATAAATACTATAACAAGTGTATTGTTCATGCAACCAATACATTTACATTACATGTAGTCATTTAGCAGATGCTTTTGTCCAGAGCAACTAACAATTGAGGTAGTATTTAGCAATTCAACAAGTGGCAATGCACACAATAAGTGCTAACCATACAAAGTAACTTGTTTGTGCTCAGAGAATTTAGTGCTGGAGTAGGAGTTTTGTTTTGTTTTTTAATTCATCTGGGTTCAGGTGTTCTCGGAAGAGATGGGTTTTTAGATGTCAATGTAACTTATGGGACCTTTATTCTATAATATATTTTGATGTATTTTATTTTGAAGTATTACTGTAAATCCAAATAAGTACAATAAGAGAATAATACTGGCAATTTATTACCAGATCTTTGTACTGTAATTTACAAGACCAACCCAGAAAATGTATTACTTCAAACTATTTTGGAAAATAAAAAGTCAATAAAAGCCACTTTTTAAAACTTTTAAATGTCAAACATTGACTAGCCAATTCAAAAACATGAATTTCATGAAAAACATGAAACAAAACATAAATCACAAAATACAGAAAATTGTTTATGTATGGATGTTTTTCACAGTGTGTAAAATAATATTGTCATTGGTGAAAAATAATTTTATTACTCTTATTATTATCTGTTTTTTTTTTTCTTTTTGTCTGTATGAATCTTCTCCAAACATGTATCCCAACCCCCTATCATCCCTGGTGCTTGTGAATATGGTTTTGGTAAATTGCCTTTTGCTTTTGTTGTATATGCAATATTCAATCTCTCATACAATACTATACTCTTCTTTATTGAAAAGTTGCAATTTAGTAATGTAGTCCTATTTAATTTTTGTGTTGAATGGAGTGTCCAGGACGTCACAGTGGCGCAGTGGGTAGTACGATCACCTCACACCAATAAGGTCGCTGGTTTTAGCCCCAGCTCGGTCAGTTGGCATTTCTGTGTGGAGTTTGCTTGTTCTCCCTGTATTTGCCGGTTTCCCCCTCAGTCGTTGTGAAGTTGAATTGGCTGTAGTGTATGTGTGTGAATGCCAGAGAGTATGGGTGTTTCCCAGGGTTGGGTTTCAGCTGGAAGGGCATCCGCTGCGAAAAACATATGCTGGATAAGTTGGCGGTTCATTCCGCTGTGGCGACCCCTGTTTCATAAAGGGACTAAGCTAAAAAAAGAAAATGAATGAATGTAGTGTCCAGATGCTTTGCTTTTAGCTTTATTTTTGAAAGAAAGAAAAAATGGAAGAAAGAAAGAAGAGCACTGAGGGACTAAACCTATTGTACATCCCATTCCTTTGTGAGGTCAGTATTGAATCACACAAAATAAACAAAAGATCAAGGTTTCTTATTCAGTGTGAGCAGGTGAAAGGAAATAAGCCAAATACTTGCTCTCAGAATTCACCTTCTCAACATGCGTAATAGAAACAATTTTAGCAGTTCAAGCTGTTCTGCTGTAGTACACACAGAATGAATAATAAGAGGAAATTCACCCTCATTTGTGTGAACTTTTTGGACCGAAAGAGAACGGTCTGGACATTTTCATGAAAATAAGATACAAAATGAGTTTTAAAATGAGGTGACTGTGGTGAAGAAGAGGGATTTTATATTATAACAAAACCAGATGATCACATCGCTGGAACTTCTCCCTGTCTGTTGAAAAAATAAGCACATCACTAATAGATCAAAGAGCCAGACTAACATAGAGAAGGAAGAAAAGGGGAAAAATAAAAACCTGTGACTCTGTATATAAAAGGAAACTATCAAATGGCTTCAGAAGGCTTAAAATATTGCACACAAGTGAATCCTTTGTGCTTTCCATCATTTGAAGCATGACAGCCTCACGTCGCATTCATAAGTCTTTTCTTTCTTTGTTTGACCCTTATTTGACAGTCTTCTGTCCAAAGATTTTGTTTGCTTAAAGTGATGTCCATGCTCTCCCCAGAGAAATTATTCTAAATAAACGATAAACAATTGTGGGTTTGGCTTTGGCTTCTACTGTAACAATAGCATAACTTTGTGGTGCTAAATAGAACCCTAGTCATGAAGTTTGAAAAACAGCCATGCTTTAAAAGTGCTAGGACCTTCATTTTTCTATTTGAATATTGTTTCTGTTATGATCTTTCTTTTTGTGAATAAATTATTAAAAGACTGTTTTGCACTTTTAGCTGATTATTTGAATCAGAGCAATGTTCACAAATTGATAATTGTATAGTTTATCCATTGTGTATACACATCTTTCCACAATTATTTTAAAGTTACTTTATTAAAAGCTCAAGAAAATACTGACAATATTTTATAAAATTACAGCAAAACTGTCTTTATGAATTGTTAATTTTAATTTATTTATTTTTTCAATTTAACGTGGCTGTTTTTTTTTTTCCAAAAAAAATTTAATTCAGAAATTAATTGGTCCTATTTTATATTAAGTGGCCTTAACTTTTATGTACTTGCATCTGAATACAAGCACAATGTACTTACTGTGTTCATAAAGTATTGCAAAACACTTCTAGTGCTCTTGAGGTGGGTTATGGGTTGGGTTAGGGACAGGTTTGATGGGAAAAGGAGTAAGGGATGGTCAGCAATGTAATTATAAATGTAATTACAGAAATTAATTACAGATGTAATTACATGCATGTATTTAATCAAGCATAAGTACAATGTAAAAACATGCATTTACACAAAGTACATTGTAACTAATTGTTAACTATAGTGTAAGTACATATTAGTTAAGGCCACTTAATATAAAGTGGGACCAGTTAATTTAATTTAAGGGATTGTTTTACAGTGTGTGTTTATACAGATTTTCAAAAATGATTTTAGTATAACTGTTTTTAAAATCTATTTATTAATATCTATTATTTAACAGTTTTCTGTTTGTTCTCGGAGACTCTGTTAGGGTTATTATAGCATGAATGTCAAAAATGATAGTTTTAACAGCTGAATACTTGATGAATGACAACTGACACATAGTTGCATAAAGAAGTAAAACAGAAGCCAATTTTCCAGTTAAATCACTTCACAATTCACTGACGCATTTAGGACTATCATTATTTGAGTATTTTGGTTTAAATGAGCAACAGTTTTTAAAAGACATTTACAGTGTAAAAAATAGGAAAAGATTAGGAAGAACTAATAAAAACAAAAAAAAGATGGTAGGAAACCATTTAAAATGTTAAATGATAAAAAAAAAACTTTAATGTTTTTAAAGTAATATAAATTTGAATTTTAAAGGGGACATATTATGCCCCTTGTAACATATAAATAAATCTCTAATGTTCCTAGAGTGTGTATGTGAAGTTTCTGCTCAAAATACCCCCCAAATATTGTTTAATAACCCTTTGGAACTGAGATTGTGCTCCCAGCACTGTTTTGAAAAGACGGCAGAGTTAACAATGCCTGTGCATTAGCATAGCAGCAGATTCAAAATGCCTGCTTCTCACTCAGGGCTGTTTATGATAACGAGGAAGAGATCATCACTTATGGGCAGTGCTTTTCCCCTTTGACATGTACAAAGAGAGAATGTCAAAGTGTTTCTGCAGACTGTTTTTGTGAAGTATGATTAAAAAATATATAATGAATTAATATTTTCTATTAGAGGTTGGCTATACATTTACACACTGTTGCCGCACAACTGTGTTTAAACACTCTATGAAAGTTTTTTTGCATTATAGGCCCCCTTTAAAAAAACAACAACAATTGTTGTAGTGCTGACAGTCTGTGGCTGGATAGATAAGCTCCCTAAAAATTGTAATACTAAAGAAATTTAATTTAGTATTTTTTTTCTTGAGATCAATATAGTTCTAAATAGAACTGTTAAAGAACCATGTTTAAAATCAATTGCAATAGGTTTGTTCTTATTTCTGTACTGCTTTGACTATGTGGTTTGAAATGTGTTAATGTTATAATTTGTTTTCCAAGTAGCACAGGTGTCTTCTGCACAACAGAGATTAGGAAAAGAATTCTGTTGACCCAGAATTGCCTTGTTACTTGGGGAGTTAAAAATGTTAAAATAATGTCATTTAATAAAGATCTCATTTTATTAAATAACAACACGAACCTAATCCCAACAAATACTTTAATCATACAAAACATTTCATCATCTGTTTGGCCCTCACTCCCATAAAACAGATCCATTCCAACAGTGACTGTTCAACATTCAAAAAACACACTTCATATTTATAGAAGCTGTCTGTGTAAACAGGAATTAATAACAGATTCCAGGGAAATTCATTTCTGTTTTGGAGTCAGGTGGTGGGCACTTGTAGCGGAGCACAGGGACCACATTGTGTTGAAGTGTGTGTCCTTCAAACAGAATCTTCACATGCTATTTGTGTGAATTGTGTCTTGTGTCCATATGGTCTTCCTCCAATTCCCAATGCAATCCATTGTAATATTTGCCATTTGTGGACTGATGTCCATCTGTGGCATTTAAGGAATTCTACTTTGTGCCATTTCCTAGACAGATAAAATAGAGATTCATCCACATTATTGTGTGATATGCTGTCGTGTTCTTTTGTTTTATCATGTCAATATGTTTTTTAGCTGCCATGGTACACATTCCACTCGTCTGATTCACTTAACCTTGAAAAAACAAGCATGGAGGTATAGACACTAAGTGAAAAAATAATCTATTCTAAGCGAGGTGTTTGTTGTGTGTTCTTGCTGCAGATTCCAATGTTGAGTTATCCAGTGTTTTCAGAGTCTGGCATTTGGATCATTTGTGGTTTGCAGTTTGTGTTTTGCCGTCCTCTGTGAAATGAAAATGGTCTGTCTGAACAACAATCACTCAATATTTTTTGTCCAGCTGACATCAAATGCAGTGCTCAGTAATTCAGCGTATGAGCGTGTTTGTCTTGAGGGGAGAGTACAGAGTTCAGAAGATCTTCAGGAAAACACATTTGAGAAGCAGGGCTTTCTGAATCACCAGAGTTCAAAGTTGTCTGTTTTTCTTGCTAAGACTAAAGCAAACTTCAGAAGACTTTACGTATTTAAGTGCACGTACTGTACTTCAGAAGCATCTCTAGAGAATGATACTATTTGCTAAACTTTAATACAAATACACACTGCAGTCACTGTTTGCACTGATTGGTTGATCAGCATTCTGCGGTCATTTTCATGATCAGTTTGAATTCAGTGTTTCTTCTGTAATCATGCATGTCTTTTAAGATCACAATTGTGTAGCAAAAAAAAAAATTAAAAACAAATTTGTTTCGCCTATGTCTTTTGCGTTAGATTGTGGATTTACTAGCTACAAGTACAATGCATATGCAAGACAATGATGTACAACACAATGCTTGCATTGCTATTACACTATAGGCCCGTTCCCACCAGCATGATAAAACTATTAATATAATGATAAACATATTTGTGTCATCTCAAAAATGATAAACATGATGAAAATGATTTTTTTTCTTTTTTCTTTAGATTTATGCTTTACATATGGCATTAACCCCTTGTAACCAGATGTTGTCCTTCATGTAGCACATCTGACCAGTTAATCCACTGTAATCAGTCTAAACAGACAGTGATCTGTAGAGGAATTAAAACACATTAACACATTATTTTCCTTCGCATTTTCAAAGGAGGCAGCATTAATATGCTGAAACTATAAACACATGTACTTCTTATTTTAAAACTTCAATATGCCAGCCGTTTTGATCCTAATTTGGTATAACCAATTGTTTCCAAGATAGTCATTTTAAGAGGCTGTTTAACGGAGTAACTTTTGTACGAGGCTATTTGCAATATCTTTTCACACATTTAGAACTATTTTAGTGTGTGCGCAAACGTGCATGTGTGTATATGTATATACATGCTGCTACCCCCCAAAAGACCTTGTAAATGGACCTTTAGTCATGCATTACTTAGAATGGGCTTCAGTTGCATCACTTTTTAAAACAAAGTCCTCAATGGCTTCATGTGTGACATTAGCCATCACCCTTTGTTTTATAAATACTGAGAATTTGGACATGCAATTATTTTCCCATGCAATTTTGATATATGTACACAAATATACAAAATTGCATGGGAAAAGAATTGCATGTAGGGATGGATGTCTATCCTTATATTCTCATAGCAAGAAGGTTGCTGGTTCGAGCCTCGGCTGGGTCAGTTGGCATTTCTATGTGGAGTTTGCATCTTCTGCCGTGTTCATGTGGGTTTCCTCCGGGTGCTCCTATTCCCTATTCTAATCGCATGTAAGCAGTGATTGAATCATTTAGTGACTCACCCAGTAACTCACTCAATAATGCTGTTTCATTCAGGAATAAAATTAGTGCCTAAAAAAGTTTCCACTTGTCCGGTTAAATATCATGAATTGAAATCATACAGAGACAATATAACGCAAGTAGGCTGTCCATACAACTCTGAGAGGGCTGTGAATTCACACTCTTGCTGCATTACAAACTTATTTCATTGTTGTTTGGCCAAATTCGGCACACACCCATCTCCTAAACCACAAGCTTACACATATATAATGGGATTCTCAGTGGCTCCTGCCCCACCTCTGAAAATGGTCATAGGTCATCCTCGATTTCTATTGCAGGAAGAATGCATGATAGTATAATAATGGGCACTCTGATGTAATATATGGCGTGAACATGGTCACAGTGGCATGAAGACTATCTGACAATCAGGAGAGTAGGGCAATTGACACAGTTTCCTTCCCTCCTCTAAGGATATTGGCCACCCTTGAAAGAGTTTCTTGGACCCGGTCAAGACACTAGTTATTGTCTTAAAGTATCTAAGAGACAAGCTGACAACAAACCATTTTTGGGCAAATGCTGAAACAAAATCCCCAAATTATAAAAGTGAACCTTGAGCAATAGTGTTTGGAAGAATGTCAAGGTAATGATAAACCTATTTGATAAAAATGACTGCCTGGAAAGAATGAAACATGAGAGAGGAATTTTAATTTTACCTTAGAGGCTGGATTTTATTTGAGTTTTTACTTGTAGTGCTTTATTATGTCTTCGATTGAACTAGTATGTAAATTGATGTTGACATGTTAGGATTATTATTGCCAATGTGGCCGGTCCGCTTATATTTCAGACATTCGAAAACAGGTTCGTCATTACTTCTTTACATAAAGTGATGTTCACTATAAATACAAAATTCTTTGAGCTATGTCGTTTGAAACCATTTCCTGTTGAGTTTTTGATAAGAGCTGAAATAATCATTTGACAACAGTATGTAATCAATACAACAGATTTTGGTATATGTTTTACACTCATCGGCCACTTTATTAAGTACACCTAACTAGTATCGAGTTGGACCCACTTTTTCCTTCAGAACTGCCTTAATCCTTCGTGACGTATTCAACAAGGCACTGGAAATATTCCTCAGACATTTTGGTCCATATTGACATGATAACATCATGCAGTTGCTGCAAATTTGTCTGCTGCACATCCATGATGCGAATATCTTGTTCCACCATATCCCACTTCTGGTGACTGTGGAGGCCATTTGAGAACAACTCATTGTCATATTCAAGAAACCAGTCTGAGATGATTCACGTTATCCTGCTGGAATAGCCATCAGAAGATGGGTACACTGTGGTCATAAAGGGATAAGACATGGTCGGCAACAATTTTCAGGTAGGCTGTGGCGTTGACACAATGGTTAATTGGTTTTACTGAGGCCAAAGTGTGCCAAGAAAATATCCCCCACAACATTACACTACCACCAGCAGCTTGAACTGTTGATACAAGGAAGGATGGATTCATGCTTTTATGTTGTTGATGCCAAATTCGGACCCTTCCATCTGAGTGTCACAGCAGAAATCGAGACTCATTAGACCAGCCAACGTTTTTTTCAATCTTCTATTGCCCAATTTTGTTGAGCCTGTATGAATTGTATCCTCAGTTTCCTGTTCTTAGTTGACAGGAGTTCCACCCGGTGTAGTCTTCTGCTGCTGTAGCCAATCCGCCTCAAGGTTCGATGTGATGTGCGTTCAGAGATGCTACAAGTATAACAAGTATTTGAGTTACTGTTGACATTCTGTCAGCTCGAACCAGTCTGGCTATTCTCTTCTGACCTCTGGCATCAACAAGGCATTTTGTGCCCACAGAACTGCTGCTCACTGGGTGTTTTCTCTTTTTTTGGACCATTCTCTGTAAGCCAGATGGTTGTGCATGAAAATCCCAGTAGATCAGCAGTTTCTGAAATGCTTACAACCATGTCACACTCAGTTACTTAAATCAACTTTCTTCTCCATTCTGATGCTTGGCTGGAACTGCAGCAGATCGTCTTCACCATGCCTATATGTGTTGAGTTGCTGCCATGTGATTGGCTGATTAGAATTTTGCGTTAACAAGCAGTTGGACAGGTGTACCTAATAAAGTGACCAGTAGATGTATACCGCTATGATGATTTGGCCTCAAAATTATTTCACTAAATTACATTTTTGTAGAAATTTAAATGGGCAAAATGTGAATAAAAGCAACTGTTTTTACTGCCTGATTTATGGCACACATGCACACAGAATTAAAGCTAAGGTAAAGTGAGGTGGCCTGTGTTGACTCAGTCTTTAAATTAAAGGATCAACCTGTTCGTGTTACTAGTTTTGTAACATTTAAGACACAGGAACTTGTCTCCTACATGGAGCCTGGTTGTGAAAATGTGTTGCTTTCTTTAAGAGCAGTAAAGTTGAAAGTGTGAAAATCAAGACTGCATTTGTGTGTGTGTGTGTGGGTGTTGGGCACCACTGGCGGTTTCAGATAGATTCAGACTTCAGATCTACATCTGGACTTTTGAATTACATTTCCACGTTAAAGTAGCCCCAAACACCCTGAAGCCATTCATTTATAGATCCTGCCTGTGACTTAGCTCATTCTCAAAGTTTTAACAACCGTCATTGACTGCAGTATAGCTGTGGAGAGCAATAGTAAATCTCCTGTTGTTTAAGCAAGCAACACTGTTATTTCAAAACATCAATTACTGGCCGAATGGATAGAATAAATCTATATTAATCTAACAATTCCCAGATGGCACAAAGCAATTCCAGAAGTAAGGGTGCTGCTTTCTCGTTTAAGTAGGATTTGGTGTTTATGGCTTTAAAAAATGCTTACTAGTAAAAGCAACACATGCAACTGGTCTTTTTTGGTCTTTTAGAGATTTGTTCTAAATAGCACACATAGTCCTCTTTAGACAACGCATGGATTGCCAAACTATGCTGGAGGCTGCAAACAGATGGGAATTATCAGATGCATTCAGAAACAATGGATCATATTCATAAAGGTTCCAGATAATTCTACTGACCACTATTTTATTTATTTAATTTTTTTAAATGGTAAGATGATTCAGGATGTCTAATTGCACAATATATTTTGCATTGCATTGGAAGATCATGTAAACACACTGACTTGACCTTCAAAGTGGCACAAAATACTTTCATTGTACAAACTGAGGTTTATTTACTTTTTAGTTTAGTTTATTTGCAAGTTTAATTGGGGCTGATCGCAATCAGAAGGAATCTGATACCGGTTTCTATCACACAATGATGTGATGTCTGGTAATTTCCATGTTGATTGGACAACATAAACAAAGTGTTAACATCATAATTTGATCTCAAATGGGAACTTTCCAAATGATTGTCTGACTTTTAATTAAGGGATTGTTTTTAGAGAATATTAAACAGATTTTTCAATGCTGTCCTGAATGACCGACATGGTCTGTATCATCTTTGTATTGAATATTGCCTTTTTAAGTAATTTATATTGTAGCTATTAAGGAATATAAAAGTTAAAAAAATTATAATAATATTGTGCATAACATATTAAAGGCGGCGCCACGGTGGCCTAGTGGGTAGCACTTTCGCCTCACAGCAAGAAGGTCGCTGGTTCGATCCCCGGCTGGGCCAGTTGGCATTTCTGTGTGGAGTTTGCATGTTCTCCCCGTGGTTGCGTGGGTTTCCTCCGGGTGCTCCGGTTTCCCCCACAGTCCAAAGACATGCGGTACAGGTGAACTGGGTAAGCTAAATTGTCCGTAGTGTATGTGTGTGAATGAGAATGTATGGATGTGTTTCCCAGAGATGGGTTGTGGCTGGAAGGGTCATCCGCTGCATAAAAACAAATGCTGGATAAGTTGGCGGTTGATTCTGCTGTGGCGACCCCGGATTAATAAAGGGACTAAGCCAAAAAGAAAATGAATGATATTAAAGGCACATATCATGCAAAATCTTCTTTTGGAAGCTTTTTGGACAGAAATGTGTGAAGGAAAAGTGTGCACACATCCATGATAGAGTGGTATAAATTAAGACCTTTAAAAAAAAAAAAAAAACTTGTCTAAAATTAAACCAGCATCCAAAGTTGAGTGATCTTGAAGCCATCCACATCGTGACCTAGCAATGCAGTATCCTTGCCCGCTGATATTTGATTGTACCTTAGTCAGCTTTCAGTTTTTGAATGAGACAATACAAAGCAGGATTTGCTTAGGACTTTGCATTTTAAAGGATCTGTGGGGCTGTTCCACAGCAAAGGTGACTGTTGTCATGTTTACTGTAATTGCACCAAATAAAATGAGGTATAAAAAAAAGTGTAGTCATCATCCTTTACAAACACACTGTGATTAATGACAAATTGTATTTCTACTGCCGGACTTTATGGTGGGAAAAAAACTCACACAAACAAGATAACCCAGATAGGAAGAGGTGTCCTGGGTTGATTCCATTTTTTAATGCAAAGAAACTACTGTCAATGAACCTGTCTGCATGGCCAGCTTTGTTTCATTAAGACTGAAATTTTGCACGTTAGATATCATGGATCTCCACACACCATTTATGTACTTGTTTGGTGGGCATCTGGTCACATTTACCATGAGTAAATGTACAAAGACAGCAAACTTCACAGCATTTGTTACGCGTTCCTTGTAAATGTATTTTACAACATTGTTGCAAAATTTTCCTATTTAAAGCTTGACTCTTATGAGTCTGTAAAAAATGTCAATGTTCTGAGCACTAAAATTGATGTAAAATGGAAAAACTGCTATTTTGTTGGCCAATATGGCTATAGCAGCTGTGCTACATTTTGGGATAATGGTCAAAAAAAGTTAGCTGTTTTCACAAAACCTTTTTAGAGGGTAAATCTTTATGAGAAAATTATATCAACTGAACAGCATATCTGTGAATGAGAACCACACTGCTTAAACTAATTATAAGATAATATGAAATAAAAATAACCATAAGTGAGCTATTCTCAGAGAAAAGGATCATTTATTTTCTCAAATGTTACTGAGACTTCGTCCATGGAAGTGCAGAAGTTGTCAAATTAAAAACGGATCAAACTAAAACATCCTAATGCTGCCAAAGGACATAAGCATCCTGACTGCAAAAACACTACAACACTCAACTGAGACTTCAACTATCATAGTGTGAAATTAGATCAGTTTAAAATTTACTTTTACTCTTATTTGCAAAATATCATATTGTAGATCTGGTTGCAGGTTGAACTGGTCACTAATATTACTCTCCAAACGAGACGATTTGTTTTTTTTGTTTGATTTTTGGGATGATCACTGTAATTTGACCATTAGATTGGATTGGTTTAGACCTCCAGTATAAAAAGTGATTAATTTAATAATATAATATAATATAATATAATAATATAATATAATATAATATAATATAATATAATATAATATAATATAATATAATATAATATAATATAATATAATATAAT
>CAIGQQ010037945.1:1029119-1057577 GCA_903798035.1 Danio albolineatus | reverse complement strand
ATATAATATAATATAATATAATATAATATAATATAATATAATATAATTCATCATTCATCATTCATCATTCATCATTCATTCATTTTCTTTTCGGCTTAGTCCCTTTATTAATCCGGGGTCGCCACAGCCGAATGATCCGCCAACTTATCCAGCATCTTTTTTACGCAGCGGATGCCTTTCCAGCCACAACCCATTTCTGGGAAACATCCACACACACTCATACACTACGGACAATTTAGCCTACCCAATTCACCTGTCTTTGGACTTGTGGGGGAAACCAGAGCACCCGGAGGAAACCCACGCAACCACGGGGAGAACATGCAAACTCCACACAGAAATGCCAACTGACCCAGTCGAGGCTCGAACCAGCGACCTTCTTGCTGTGAGGCGAACGTGCTACCCACTAGGCCACCGTGGCGCCAATATAATATAATATAATATAAAATTTATTTTTATTCTCCTTGATGCAAATAAAGTGATACAAGAAAATAAAATAATACAATTCTACATCAAAATACATCAAAGTGTGCAGTTGTTCATTCTTGGTCATATTTTCCAAATGATCGCAGACCTAATAGCTTGAAATGGCACCTTCATTTAAAAGCTTATCTTGATAGATTTTTTTTTTTTTTTTTGGAATGTCATGAAAAAGATGGAATGTCATGTTTAAGTTTTAAATGACACCACTATAGAGAAAGACTCGAGACAGATAGATGGATTCTGAGAAGTCTGTGTGTCTAAAGCAGGGCGTCTGTTGACCCCTGGCCGTTTCTTCACAGACATCCAAGGGGTGGCTTTAATTGCCGAAAGGAAAACACCCTCCCAACTTGCCAATATCCACATCCTCTCTTTCTTGCCCTTTCAATTAATTTTTCATAATCACTTAATGGTTTCCTTTTCCCACACTCTATAAAAAGTCCCAGCAGGGCATACTGATGCTTTTTCTGGCCTTCTTCGTCTGCAAAGAGATGAAGTTGGCCGCTGTTTATAGCAGACAGCTCATTTTTCAGCACCCCGAAGCTGCTATCATTTTCAAGAGATGAACATTTAGACCTTTTCTGTCGCGGGTCATCCTGAAGCTTGTGTGGGATCCTGCGTGCTGGAGTCTGCTTCTGACTGATGGATTTGCTGAAAGGCAGAAACGTGGGAAATAAGGCGACATCCTCCTTTTTCCTTCTCGAGCTACTCCAGAAGGGTGTGATTTAGAGGAAATCTTAATCTCTTAGTGGAGGAGTGGTTGGGAGGTGTTTACCTTCTTAGACTTGTGTGTTTATTGTGGCGGTTTGGTGGTTTCAGGCCAGGAGGAAAATGCCGGGCAGGAAGAGGGTGAGGTGCTATGCTGAGATTGCATCCTGTAGGTTAAGCTGACCAGGGTTATTGTACTATAGACTTTTCATATAGTCCGCTTTGAGTGACAGCAGGACAACCATGACTCCCAGTGCTGCCGGATCTATAAAAGCAGCAAAGAGGCCAAAAAACTGTGACCCCCTCAGGAACTCTGAAGTCTGAAATATCCATGATTTATGGCCTCTGAGAAAGAGAGGGTAAGAAACGGGGTCTGTTTTCTGGGCCAATCAGTCATTCCGTATTCTGCCTCTGTGTATTTGCTTCTGGGTCTGTCAGGGACATTATGAGGGAGTCATTCCATGTCTCAATCATTTGAAAATACAGAATGTTCCTCCAATATTAGCATTGTTCCGCTATGTGGTAGCTCTTTATTTTAATGGGCCCGCTTTAGATATTCTTGTGACTATAAGTAACTTTGTAACTGTACTCTATATCAGCTAGCCCATCTGACATCTTGCTGATTATAAGTAATATTAAATGTACTCGCCAACATTCTACTAATACATACAATACAACAAGCTAACATTTCTGGAATTCAAACGAATGTTGAAGTGTTAAAAGTTGGAACCATTGATTACAACAGAGAAATATTTTTTAGGTGTGCTTTGTACCAGAACTTTCCAAAGAACTGTAAATTCTGTGAAATCATCTACTTGTGTTTCCCGTCAATAGAGTCAAATCAGACAACCATAGGATGTCCGTTTTATTTCCATATAGGAACCATGGAAACACAAAACATCCTGAGTAAATGTGCACTTAGTTAGTGCCAACCCAGCCACTTATTCTTTATCATTTGCTTTGAGTTCTATAAAAAAATTAATGAAATAAATAAATAAATCTGATATTTCAAGTGACCCCAGAAAGTTAAATTATGGTTTAATTCATATAAAGCTATACAGCCTGTTCACACCCAGTGATTTGCTTAGAGGTTTAGAGTTTGGGTTAGGGACAGGCCGTCTTTCAAAAAGTTGAACCGATTTCACCAGTGATATTTGTATAAATTTGTTAATTTATTAATTAACTTGTTAATTTGTTAATTTATTAGCCACTAATTGGCCAATACATTAAAACGGTTAAATTTTTAATGAATTTTTTCTCCTGTGAGATTGTCAAAATCTGGCCATGTTGGACATGTCTGCCCAAACTTGGACTTAATAGAGATCATCTTATCATACAGGTAATCAAATGTTTGCATGCTATGTTTGCTATTGTAATATGTAGCTTATTGCACTGTTCAACAATTGTCTCATCATGACATACAGTATTACAGTAACGTTATAAAATATCAATGTTCAACAAACCCAAAAGTATTTCATAATAAATTTGACAACAAACAATAAAACAGTGCTGTCACCATACAATTTATCTTAACAAATGAAATTATCGTTTGTAATTTACATTGTTACTTTTGACTATTTCTTTGAAATAAAAAGTAAGTAAATGATCAAATTTCAAATGATTATTAGACCTTCATGGATATAAGATTTCTTCCTGGATATGACAAATAATTCAATGCTACTTATGGCTTCATAAAGATATTTCTGCATAGAAATTAATTTCAATAAGCGATCTACAAATTTTACATATGGTATTGCAAACTTTTCACTGAAAACGTTGTTTGGGGTACCAATAAAGCATCCTCTATGGCAGTGGTTCTCAAGCTTTTTTCACCAAGTACCACCTCAGAAAAAAAATTGTCTCTCCAAGTACCACCATGATAACAGGTATTGAAGTACAGTAGCGTAGCAGGCCTAATTGAGCAGCTACAGCACTGCACAGTTCAAAAACGAGGCAGATTAATTCTTCTAAATGAGAATATTTATTATTGTCATTCACCTAAAAAGGTTTAGCCTATTAAAATCAATTTACTGATCACATCGATGTTATCGTACGCGTCAAAGGGTTAAAAGTGTGTTAATTTTTTTACTTTATTCAGGGATTCCTCCGCGTACCACCTGAAGGAAGCTTGTGTACCACTAGTGATACATGTACCACAGTTTCAGAACCACTGCTCTATGTGATTAATGTGACACCCCCATGTTTTAACTTTGCTTTTAAGAGGGGTTTTGTGTGCGCGTGTGAGTGTGTGATGTTGGATGCTCAGACAAATCTCTAGGGACTCGATCGATTGCTAGCCTCTTAGCAATGCAACAAAAAGTCTGATTTCCACAATCGGCTATGAAAATAAGAATTTACCCCTAATTAAACATGCAAACAAACAACGCAGACCTGTTAAGAGATGGTGGCTGATATGCATGAAGGGAATGATACACTTTACCAATTGCATTTTAATTTTGTACACACAAACCCATATTAAATTCACGCACAGGTGACTTCAGTTACTACAGAGTGATCTCAGCTGCAATGAAAAGCCTGGCAATTTAGCAGATATCTAACTGATGCCAGGCGAATATACTGGAGCTCATTCATGTGAAAAAAAAAATACAAGCAGAAATTGCAGTTTTTATGGACTTTACAGTTTATTTAATGACCTCTAGCTGAGGTTCCCACGACCACACACACAGAGAGATATTTCTTCACCAACGTAACAACATATTTCTGCTTATTGACATGATCCTGCTACTACCAAATGTTTTTTTCTATGCATTTAGGCTATCCAGTGTTTGTCTGAAATTCATTGTTTTGCTGCGTTTCGGTCACTGCTTATTTGTGTTTATGTTGTAGCTGGGACGTCTGAAATTCTAGTCGTTGAAATGAACTGAACAAACCACTCATTTATTTACATGTCTGTACTTTGTTTTCTTTTCTAGTTCGCTGCAATATACAAGCGCCAGACAAAAACTCAGTGTTGGCTACATGTTGAAATTTAAACCTCATCTTCATTCACCACTATGAACAAGGTAAGCAAGCCAACGCAAAGGGGAAAATCAAACTAGACATGGCTTCAAATACTCATATCCTCTGACCGGGCTGCTGCCTCTAGTTATTTCATGGTGATTCGGTGTGAGTGCACACATGTTATTTTTATCAGGTCTCTCTAGGGATTGTGCAGCGGATGCAGATGGCTATGGCACAAACTGTTGCAATCCAGGTTTGCAGGGGAAACCCTCATTTCAGCTGGAAACAGATAAATGGTCCACAGTTTTACAGCATAAAATCCATAGCATGTCAAAGTATGCAGACGGAAGAGGTAATACAGTCCAGATGCAAAAGTGATATGACTTTAGATCTGAAAAGCCCTGCAGAAAAGGAGGAAGAGTGCATAAATAAATATATATATAAATGTGTGTTGGCTGGGGTTAAAACACAAGAGGCCACCTGCTGTACGAATATGCTAGAAGACAAAATACGCGCTGGATTTAGCTCGTTTCTGATCCGTCCCATCTGATGGCTGAAGATTATGGAGCTACAGGGGGTTTTTGTGGAATGAGAAACAGTGAAAAATCACACGCACACTTTTGGCAGGCATAGACGCAAGGACTGGGATGGAAGCAGAGGTGATTTATTATATTTACAGTGTCAAGCTAAAACAGTGGGCGGATATCAAGTGGAATCGGGCCAATCACATTGCTTCGTTTTACACACCCAATGAGGTCAGGAGTCTCGATGCGACCACTGATCTCCAAGCTTAGAAGTCATTCACAACTTAATTTTCACTTTATACTGCTTTTACGATGTGACGTATGTGGAATTCATTCATCCAAGTGTATAATGTCATTCATGTTTATGTAGCACCGGTTATCCAGATTGTGCAGATGCTGTTTTTCCCTGTTCATTATCTTTTGACTTGCACTGTGAAGGTCTTAGATTGTCAACAAAGATCTTTTTGCTGGCTTTGCACGGTCAGTTTGATTTTTAATCTGGAGTGATGAAAGGTGCATATATTTGGTGGTCAAAACTGAATACATTTAAATCATACGCAGTATTATTTCAATAAGATAGTCTAGCTTATAAATAAGTTAACAATATACAATTTTATACTTTATTTTACTGGACTTAACAGGATACAAAAATATTGATCACAGTGTTTCTCTTTTTCCTTTTTTTTTTTTTCTTCGCAGAGATTCGAAATGAATGCTATGTATGAGTGAGTTGCAAAACATTTCATGGCAATAAATTACATAATCATTATTTGACAAATAACAAAAAGCCAAAAAAAAACAAAAAAAACTTTCAGTCCTGGATTGTTCACCTCATGCTTGATATGTGGGATTGATTGTTGTATTTTGTGTGTGTGTGTGTCTCCATTGCTAGTCCACATCACTAGTACATGTGAGTCCGATAAGCAGCAGCTGAACATTAGCACTGCTTCAAATCCCAGTGTCCGTTAGCATTCAGTGCCACTTGCTCTGTTGGTTGGGTTTAGTCCAGTCTTCCCCAATATGTGGGTATACAGTGACACAGTTCCTCACTGAAATACTCATTTTCCTTACATTTCCTTCTCTTGGGGTCCACGTTACATGGAGGCCGGACACAGCTGACAGAGACAAAGATAAATTTGCGTTACTTATTTAATATAATCAGTGTAGCATGCAAGTGTAGATGGAATGTTTTGTGAGAGATTATTAAAATAATTTATTAACACTACTTGGAAAAAAATATCAACATACAGTAATAAGAATAGGAGACATTTGAGTATATTTGCATTAGTGTGATCAATTTTACCAAAGGTAGTAAACTAAAGATACATTTAATGCATTTTGTAAACATCATGTTTTTGCATACCAGTTACACAGGTCAAAACTACAACCAGTAAATTTATTTGAGAAGTCATTTCTTTACAGTTTCCTGCATTCGCTTTTTTCTGAAGTTAAGATTTTAAAATCAAATTAGTTTGCATTTGTTTTTTGTTATCTGTATTTATTGTTCTGTGTATTAACTTTTCATGTTAGTGCGTCCCTAAGTGTTGAGTGCATTGGTTACAAAGTAACTAGATATTGTAATCACTTATCTGGTCAATTCAGAGAAACAGATCATGATTTGTTACACAAATATATTTTGCAGATTTTTTTACTAACAATTGTTCATGCTTAATCAATAAAGTAGGAAATTATTATTATTATTATTATTATTATTATTATTATTATTATTATTATTAATAGGGTAATGCAGTGGCGTTGTAGGTTTTGCTGTCGCCTCTAAGCAAGAAGGTCGCTGGTTCGAGTCTCGGATGGGTCAGTTGTCATTTCTGTGTGGAGTTTGCATGTTCTCCCTGTGTGCGTGTGGGTTTCCTCCGGGTGCTCCGGTTTCCCACACGGTCCAAAGACATGTGGTACAGGTGAATTGGGTAGGCTAGTGTATGAGTGTGAATGTTTGGATGTATGGATGGAAGGGCATCCGCTCTGTAAAACGTGCTGGATAAGTTGGCGGTTCATTCCGCTAAAGGGACTAAGCCGAAAAGAAAATGAATAAATGAACGAATGAATAATGATAATAATAATAATAATAATAATAATAATAATAATAATAATAAAATTACTAGATGGTATATATCAGGGGTGTCCAAACTTGGTCCTGGAGGGCCAGAGTCCTGGAGAGTTTAGCTCTAACTTTAACACACATGCCAGGAAGTTTGTAGTATATCTAGTAAGAGCTTGATTAGCTGGTTCAGGTGTGTTTGATTAGGGTTGATCCCTAATCAAGGGATCCCTCCAGGACTGAGTTTGGACACCCCTGGTATATATGAAACTTTGAAATACTGTAATATAATTTTTACTTTTTTATAAATATTTTAAGAATTTTAATTAGTATTGTCTTTGGGTTGAGATTTATGTTGATTTTAATTAACTTTTAGACAAATATAAAATGTAACCAAAAAAGTATTTTAAATGATAATTATTTAGTTAGTAATTCCTTACTTTAAGCAACTTGCATAACACTGCCTCTTATAAACCCTGAAATATTATTTAACACCAAGGCAGTGCATAAACAACAATCTTTTCTCACCTGCATGTGGCCGGGTGAAACCTTCTCCCTTTTAAGAAGCACTTGTTAGGGGACTCTGTGCATTCACACACACATTTGGTGCGGTTCAGAGGTTGACTCCTCGGGCACACTTTGGCACAGGTGCACTGGCAGGTGTCTCTGTTAAAGCTCTGGTGAGGCCCGCAGGATGGCTGCGCTTTACACACGCACCGGCATGTATTCTTGTCCAGGTAATGGTGTGGTCCGCAGCCTGCCTTTCTCAGCTCTTTTCGGCATTCACACTGACACGTCTCCTCATCCAGCTCTTTGTCAGGGCCGCAAAAGTCTGGTTCAAAATCTGCAGATAGAGCGACAAGAAACAAAGTCTTTATTTTATAGTACAACTTTTTTTGTGTGTGTGTGTGAGGAAATCTTTGGTCAGTGGTATGGAATGCCTGGCCAATTCCCAGAGTGTTACATAAGTAAAGAACAATGTCCAGCATGCAACTGTTTAGCAATACAGTATTTCTACCCAAAATTCATACACCATCCCAAAAGGCCTAAATACAGACGTTTTTCTTTACAACTTGATGAAAAAATTTAATTTGTAGGCTAATTTGAGCATGTATACTTTTTTTTTTCTTTGTTTAGGAGTGTACTGTATTAAATGCTCTCTGAAATCCTGTTATTAGCATTTTGTTTGCAGATAATTAAACTCTAAAGCTTATACACTTTATAATCTGCCATACAAACACATACGGTCCCTCTGCATGTCCAGGCTAAATGAATAGTATGCCATTTAATGCAGAAAGATTTTAACTTTAGGTTGTTGTCACATCCGTGTCATGGTGGTATTTTTGTAGTGTGGTTTGCCATCGCCATTTTAAGACATTTCTCTTGGGAAACTCTGTTACGGTAAATAAAAAAATAAGTATATTTGGTTTTCACTGGAAAGGTACCATGCTGGTCTGGTTTTGTTGAAGAGACCGCATTTAAAAAAATGACTTCTTTCACAACAGGGATTTAAATGAAAAAAAAAAAAACAGCACTGTGGATTGAGCTCGCATATATGATTTCACAAAATGTATTCCCTTTGAGAGATGGGGTTTACCTCATTTACCATAGCTGAGAAGGGCATTTCTTCTTTAAAAGTCGAGCAAATGTTAGAATATAACATTGTTTCTGAAACATCTTTGTAACGTTGATTAGAAATATGTTGTAAAAAAACATAATTAATATAAAGTGAGAGGCCTGTTCTATTTTTAATATTATTCTGAGAATATTAATATAGGTGGCTTAATGGTTAGCACTGTCGCCTTACAGCAAGGAGGTCGCTGGTTCTCCTCATGTTCGCATGGGTTTCCTCTGGGTGCACCGGTTTTCCCTACAGTCCAAAGACATGCTGTATAGGTGGATTAGATGAACTGAATTGGCCATAGTGTATGAGTGTATGTGTTTCCCAGTATTGGGTTACAGCTGGAAGGGCATCTGCTGCGTATGCCAGAACAGTTGGCGGTTCATTCCGCTGTGGCTTAGTCTCTGATTTACTCTGATTTTATATTAATTTTATATTAAATAAATGAACATTACTTTAACATGGGACTGAAATTAGCATTTATTGAAAATAGCATTTATTATAACCAAAAAAATTTAATAAATTGTCTAACTGTAGGTTTTAAATGTTAATGTTATTAACGTTCATGTTATATGACTTAATGTGAAATTTATTTTATTTATTTATTCTACCTTTATAATGATAGGACAGTGGAGATTACAGACAGAAAAGTATATAATATAATATAATATAATTTAATATAATATAATATAATATAATATTTTGGCTTATTAAATGATACTGGACAAAATTAAACAAATAAAAAATCTATTACATGTGTATTGTTTTGATGCTTGAAAACCCCTTTTTATCTTTGACCCATATACAGAAACAAAAGCAATTCTGTATATGCGGTGAAATGCTACACCAAACAAAATCCAGCCAAAGTTGCACACTCTGACAGCAATCCTTGTTTTTGCAATGGTGCTCTGTCATGGTCAAGCCACATAACTGCTCTCAAAGCATTTCAGCTATGCTTATGTGCCTCTGAGGACATACACAACACACTTGGGGAGGAGGTGAAAAAAAGAGAGACAGAAACCGGAGACAAAATGACCCTTACACTTTATATAAGTATAGCATCAACTCCTTTTACGTAACTTGCCGCTGCAGCTGAGGAAGATCTTGCTACCTTACGCCTTTTTGTTTTATCAGTATAGCATCAATTCATTTTATGTAACTTGTCATCGCAGCCGAGGAAGATCTTGCTACACTTTGAAGTGAGCATTTACAGTATATGTTCGTAAGCAAATTTGTGAAACTGCGCAACTTGAAAGAAGCAAAACTGCATCGCTTGGCAAATACAGTATTCAAAGTAAGCTGACCCGCAAGATAATGTGCAAGCAGGGTGAACTAATGCATTTCTGTCAAAAAACAGAGCCAAGTAAAAGGTGATGTGGGACATTTTCATGAAGCAAGCAAAAAGGAATAACAATCCTGACACATTCCTCCTAGTGTGTCATCTTTAAAAAAAGATTAATTTCACCCATGTTTCACTCCCCAACCTACGGTGGGGTTGAACGCAAATCTATTGTTCTGCTTCAGTATGACAGTCAACATAATTGGCCAGCAAGCTATAGCAACAAAACTAACCACACCAAATCAAACTGTCTTTTCAAATTTAATGCAGTGCCCCAATATATGTGCACACGCATGCGGCATACTGTATATGTATGTCTATTTTGAGAACCTCTATCTGCTGCTCTCAGGACTCTGGACTAATGTTCGCCTCAGGGTCTTCTGACTGCATAGCTTATGCTGTATGTATAAACCGACAGACTGCTATATCTGCATCAGGTCTGACCTGTCACATTTGCTAACCGTAAAGTAGACAAGTATGTCACTGCCATCGCATTGAACCTGAATTACATCATACTCCACCTGAGCTAAAACTTTTGTTTCGAGATCAGTTAGAATAGTGAGAAGTATTACATTTTAACTGAGCACAGTGTGCTGGGGTTGTTTAGCTAGAATTGTTGCCACAAAGGAGAAAGCAGCTACTTTGGCAGCAATACAGAAACTCAATGTGCGTTTGTTTTTTTTGTTTTTTGTTTTGTTTTTTTGTAGTAGGCCTTGTGGTGTTGTAGTCATGGGTGTTGATTGGTGAGTTCTGCTTTTCTGGTAAAAATATAGAGATTTGCTCTGTTATTCTGATGACAAACTATCTCCTTTAATCTAGACTGGTAATGGTATTTATTCCATTAGTTAAGTATTCATAAATCTTTGACTTATTACATTTGCATTAGGCATATTGAAATTCATATTAATATTAAATGCCATATTTAACACTCAAAGTATACTTTTGTGCACAGTTGAACATACTTTAAAATCTTTTTTGTCTGTTCACGTTTGTAATTTGTTTGGTTCTTTTGGCCTGGACCAAAAAAAAAAAAAAAAAAAGAGAAAACATTTAGCTCTAATGCGAAACATTTTTATGACCGGCTCATTGAAAATACATGCTTCAGCTTACATTTTTGCAACAATGCAAAAACAAACTTCATCATGGTTTTGAATGCAGTTACAAGGTAATGAACTCTAGAGGGCAGTGTGATTACAACAAGTTTAGTTCTATTTCACACTAATGATATTTACAGGGACATATTATTAATGAATAAAGAGTTATTATTTTTACTAAGTTCTTGCACAACAATTAAATACCACAAAACAATTTAATGTTCATGATTCATAATCAAATGTTTGCCTCGCCTATCAATCTCCCATATAGACAACCAGTGTGGTCAGTTTGCTCAGTAGCTCACATTGTACAGCATTGTATACTTGTGATGTAGCCCGCTCCGGTTCTATTACGGTGAAACACAGCTCCACAAGATGGCTAAACTCCACATGTAATCGAGGTAAAACAATGTGGTTGCAATGCTCTTTTTTTCTCAAATTTGATTTAAAAAACCTTTTTGGTTGGGTTTAGGGAAGTTGGTTTGGTGATCTGTACAACAAAGCACCTGCTCGTGAATGTGTACAAGAACAATCTGTATCTGAAGCATCCAACAAAATGTACACTAAGTAAAATATATTTCAGATTTGCAAAAATAGATAGCGCCCTCATAGATTTGCACTCTGAAACATTCAACAAAATGTAACCAGAGCTATGCATTTCAGCTTTCGCAAAAAAATTAAGGCTAAGGCACATGTTTCTAATGAGCCTGTGTTGCGTTATTAAGATGGAATCATCTGAAATTACGAAGTAAAAAAAAAAAAAACTTTTATGATGTTTATTTTATGACAGAAATTGATTATCCAAACAATGCTGTGCAATAACTTGAACCATTTTTTTAATGTGCAAACATATGATTGTATTTCTATCAGATGAGAAATCAAATCAGCACAATTTTTCTGTCACACACAAAAGATCTGTAGCATAAATAAGAACCCCTTGTACGGAGTTGTAATAAGCAACACCTTGACAAATTGATAAAAAAAAGATTAATAAATTAAGTAAAGAAACAGTTATGCATAATCTTGTAAACTCAAACCATGGTCTTTTGTCTGTGTTCATATTTCAACTTTTGAAAAAAGGACAGAAGCCACGCTTCACCAAGGCTTAAAAGTTGAATGCATACCCTAGTGCACCTTTGAAGTTTCTTCTTTTAACCGAAAATAAATGATAATATACAATGTTAAATCCCTTTTCGTTCTAATCCTGTTTTTTCCTTTGTTTGGGAGATGTTTTGTATGTCTTCTTCCAGAAAGTAACCGATTTGTTCCTGCAATCCAATTGATATACACCGCTTGGTCACCTTCTCTCTTGGTAAATTAAACAAGTCACTTTCATCACTTCCTGGTTTAGCCTTGTGTTAAATTACTATGTGTATCAGCATGCTATAACGTTTCATATAATTTCAGTACATGACCTCAGAGTGAATCTATAAGAATCAACTGAACATCAAAACTGAAACCAGCAAAGAATAAAAGATCTCATAATTTCCCTTTTCAATAGATTTGTTTCTCTTTCACAAAGAAACACTTATGAACAACACGCTGTAAACATGTGCATTAGCACTTACCAGAATGTGGTTTTGAATGAAGGGTGTCAGGCAGCAGCACACATTTGCATAAGTGATTACTCCAGCTGTGATTCTTTGGGCATGTTTTATTTGCCACATGACATCTGTGGAGGAAATAAGCGATTAGCAAAGAAACTGGCAGTAGTGTGGCATTTAAAACAAAATCCACAATAAACCAAGTATAACCGTTTCAATTTAACTCAAGTGCTGACAATTCATACAATCATGAATAGGCCCACATGGAATCTGTGTGCATAGAAATCCTCTGGGAGAAAACGGCAGATTTCCACAGTTTTGATTTATTTTATTTTATTTTTGTATTATTGTTTTGTATGTATTTGATTTATCTTATATCTTATGTCTTGTATTTGTTTTATTTATTTTATTTTAGCATTCTTCTAAATTTCTGTATTGTCACTGAATAACTTGTAGATGTTTAGATGATCTGTGTACACTACAATTGCTTAAGTAATATTTTCTGCCATTTAGTGGATGTATTATATAAGAACGCTTATGTAACTTTTGTTTAACTGGATTTAAATAAAAGTAAAGTTATCAATACAATACAATGGGTTATTATTAAGTTTTCAGATTTTGTGTAATCGTTCTGAATACATTTTTTTTCTCCACAATTCTGCTCAGAAATAGCAGGGGAAAGTCAACAGAACAACTATTTTGACTGAAACTGATATTTTTGTTTATCTCATTAACATTTTACAACAATAAGTTTAAAAATAAGAATACACAATACTTGTGCAGCATGTGTTATTCAGAGTTTAACATTTACTAATGCTTTATTAAAATCCAAAGCTGTGCTGGTTAACATTAATGCAATGAAGGACTTTTCTTTAACTAATGTTAAGAAAGATGAATAAATACTGCAATGTATACTGTACATAATAATAAATAATACAGTAATGCTATCATTGTTTGTTCATGTTAATACTGTAAATTAACTCTCTTAACTGATAGAACCTTAAATGTTACCTGTATCTCATTTGATCACAACTCTCAACTTTCTTTAACTGAACAAATTTAAGAAGTATCATCTATTTTACTCAGAAACTCTTAATATCTTCACTAAACACATCTCAAAGGAACTCTATTGGGAAAAAAAACACAACCTTTCCTACTGTGTTCTTGGTTTGGCACAACTCTGGAGGTCTATTAACAGGATGGAGGAGTCAGAGCTTTTTTAAAACAGAAGGAAGGAGGGATTGATGCTATCACAGTCCCTCGCTGTCCTGCTAACCAGTAGCACATGTTCTGGCTGGCATGGAGGTCATTGAATGAAGCAGCACACTACAATCCTTTAAATCGTGAACGGTGAAGATCTGATTCTTGTAATAGCTTATATAAACTATAAACTTAAATATATTTGTTTTCCCTTTTAAATGCAATGCTCTGTTCTTGCAAAATAAATACCTATTTACAGTATGCCACTATCAATTATATACATTTTGCATGTGACTGGACCTTCAAAAATATATATTATATTTTGACATTCCTAGGAATATGATTTGCCTGCAACTTCGAGTTTCAATACTTTCCGATAATCAGGTCCCTTATGCAATACACTAAGCATTGCAGCTGATTTCTTCAAAAGCAAAACTAATATGGAGTATGTGACTTTTGTTTGTTTGACATTATTAGCAAAAATACAATTTACTCTCTTTACAATTTACAGTAACTATGTCAGGTTCATAAAGGCACGTGAGAAGTGAAAAAGAAGTCTCTCAAAATAACGCACAATACTGGAAAGGGTTGTCTACAACAGCTTTGCCATTTCAAATGGTTTGTGTGCTGATTTGCAGCAAAGGGACAACAGAAAAAAGGTTATGGAGGAGAAAATGGTTAGTGAGATGCAGGGAACAAGGATTCATATTTTTAATGTTATTGTAAATATTTTTTATTTCGATATTGTGGTCTAGAACTCCTTCTTAAACGCCCTACTATCCTGTATCTTTTGGTCTCATTGGCTGTGGGTCTATTTTCAGTCAAAACTGAATCACCAACAGGTCCAGATATTTAGCATGCCAAATATTTCACTGAGATATGTCATCAGATCGCATCTTTCATGAACACACTGCAAGATCACTGTCGCTCACGTGAACAAGCATCGACATGCTTCTGATTTAGTGATTTTGCCTGTGATTTCACTAGACCTGTCTGTAAGTAAATAATTAGGGGTAATATTGTTCAGTATAAGATTCATAATATAGAAAACCTAAACACTAAACAGCAATAATTAAACATCTTTCTTCTCTAAAAGTTAAAAAAAGAAAAAATTAAATGATAAACGTTTTGTTACGATAAAAAAAAAATTGAACTAAAAATAGTACCAATAAGGAAATATGTCAGTACATGGTCAGTACATGGAACTAAACTATGACTGACTTTCCTCAGGAAAAAAAAAAAACATTTCTTGGACAGAAGTAATGGGTAATGGAGTTTTTAATAATAATAATAATAATAATAATAATAGTAATAATAATAAAAAGTAAAATAATGACTACTGAAAAATGAACGTCTCAATCGAATGTGATCTTCCTTGAAAGACTCAACCACCAAACTTTAGGCTTTGCTGTAAATATATTGCATGTCTTTATAATCAATGAAACGAGAATTCATTCATTTTCCTTCGGCTTAGTCTCTTTACTCATCAGAGGTCACCACAGCGGAATGAACCACCAACTTATCCAGTATATGCTTGGGAAGCAAATGCCATTCCAGCTGCAACCCAGTACTGAAAAACACCCATACACTCTTACATTCACACTCATACGCCATGGCCAATTTAGTTTATTCAATAAACTATAGCGCATGGCTTTGGACTGCGGGGGAAACAGGAACACCCGGAGGAAACCCTCACAAACACAGGGAGAACATCCAAACTCCACACACTGAAATGACAACTGGTCCAACCGGGACTCACAACCTTGACTCAGCGACCTTCTTGCTGTGAGGCCACAGTGCTAACAACTGAGCCACTGTGCTCCTTGTGAATTAAATCCAAAAATTGTAAACATTTAGTGCAACAATACAGAAATATGAATGCCTCAAACATTGATTGAGGTTGCATTGACTCAAATATAGCTACAACTAACATATTTTTTTTTCTATTCCATTTTTTTATTCTCCAACACTACCTATCAGGAGCATCCAAACTGTACACATAGACTAGCATATCTTCTTGTCTGCTCCATAATGCATCTATCTCCAGACTCCGGGGAGTCCGGGGGCTGCAGCTACTGGGCAGTGAAATCACAGTCTTCCCCCAAGATAAACTTTTACTGTGGCTTCTCTTTTTTTTTTTTTTTTTTTTTAAAGCGATATGAATCTCCAAAATTGGAAAGCAAGTGCTACTCTAGTGCTACGAATGGATCAACGCTGGTGTGAAGTGTTGCTTTGCTTTTCCAATAAGTGTGGCCTGGGATTTGATATTGCCTGCAGGCAAGAAAAATGATATGGAGCAACCCGTCGAGGAAAGTCCTGTTCTATTAAACCACGCGAGAAGGTCATTTCTAAAGCCTCTTTGAATTTCCAAAAGACCTTTTCCATTTGTGGTGAGTGTAATCACTATATGCATGCGGATTTAAACATCTGTAATGCATTTACATATATTCACAGCTGTAAGGCATCTATAAAATTCAACACTGTGAGGCCTAAAAGAGATTTAGTGTTAATTACGACTCCATCCGTAGATTATCTGACTATCAAAGTTGGGAGTAGAGCCATAAAACATAGATTCAAGCACGCAATATTTAAAAATTATTATTAGCACATCAGCAGATCTCAAATACAGGAGTTCTTTTACTGTTCTGTAGTTAAAATGTCACAATCCAAATATTCCAATGAGACTGAAAGAGCAAGAGAAATGCTTTTTCTGACCCCCAGAAAGGCTCCATCCACTAAAAATGTCACGTTGTGGTTTAGTATGAGGTAGGCCTAGTCAGACTCTGGGAAAAGAACAGAGTGTTTAAAATGTCCAAGCCTTATATTTACTGTATTCTATGAGGATTTTCAAAGCATGTGTTTGGTTTGTTTATGAAGGAAATGTGTAGTCTAAATGTTTACCTTTTTAGATCATCATGCATGAAATTTGTCAATGCTGAGGAATATTCATTGATTGATTTAATCGAATTGGCTATGTTTAAGAGAGCAGGGCACAAATGTTGGGTACTTAAATTGAAACTAGGTAGTTGATTTGAAGTTCCCAGAATGCTTTGAACGAGATTGCATAGAGATAGAATGTTTACAGTAAATGTTAAATTAAGAGTTTTATGTAAAGATAAAGACTTGATAGTGTTTATTTATTTTATTTTTATTTTTTTTTGAGAATTAGAAGAGTTTTGATTTAGAGTTTTGATCGAGTTTTAAGGTTAACACTGTGCAAGAGAGAAAAGCTTGTTGCTTTACTCAATGAAATAGATTGTCCATTTGGAGTCTCTTCTTTCTTTCAAAGTGTATGCAGATATAAATCATTAAAATGCAAATGTTTATAATTGCTCTTGCTCTTAAATTGGTTCAACGAAACATGATTTGTTTAAATTTACTTGTTTTAGTCTTGTTGTATCCCTTATACTCCTGAGAATTTAATTTAATCTATTTATTTATCATTATTTAATTGAAATGTTTTGGTTGAGTTGAGATGTTGAGTGGAAAATAATTAATCAAGTCCATTAAACAAGCTAATTTTGAACGGTAATTCAGTAAATGCATATAGTTAGATAATAGAATAAAATTCAGCTTAATCTATAACTAAAATAAAAAAGCACACATATCCAGTGTGTTCCTTACTGCAAATAATACACAAAGTTAAGGCTTTTAATGAATGAATGAATGAATGAATAATAATAATAATAATAATAATAATAATAATAATAATAATAATAATAATAATAATGGCAACGCAGTGGTGCAGTAGATAATGCTATCGCCTCACAGCTAGAAGGTTGCTCGTTCGAGCCTCAGCTAAGTCAGTTTGCATTTCTGTGTGGAGTTTGCATGTTCTCCCTGCGTTCGCATGGGTTTCCTCCAGGTGCTCCAGTTTCCCCCACAGTCCAAAGACGTGGTATAGGTGAATTGGGTAAGCTAAATTGTCTGTAGTGTATGAAAGTGAATGTGTATATGGATGTTTTCCAGAGATGGGTTGCAGCTGGAAGGGCATCTGCTGCGTAAAATATATGCTGGATAAGTTGGCGCTTCATTCCGCTGTGGTGACCCCAGATTAATAAAGGGACTAAGCCGAAAAGAAGAATGAATGAATTATTAATAATAATAAAAATAATAATAATAATAATAATAATAATAATAATAATAATAATAATAATAACAATAATAATAATAATAATAATAATAATAATAATAATAATAATAGAGTGTGTGCTTAATGATAATCATAAATGCTAAATTCTATTTTGACAATTGAACTAAAAAATCCCTAGTAGGTGAAAATAGTAAATTTCATACCCACAACTAAATTTAGCTTCAATAGTTTGTTAACTTTTAACTCAACCAATCATAAAGTCAGATTTAGACCTACAGACCCCTCTCGTTCCAAATCTATCCTGAGGAAATACCAACCATGAACAAGTCCTCAGAGAGCAAAACTTTTTTTTTTTTTCTGAAAGAAGACATGGAAGTGAATAATCAGGTTGGGGCCTTTTTTTCTGCATTTTCAATCCCACTCTATTTATTACACTGTCACCTCCCTTTCTCCCAATCCTTCCCTTCACCACTTTCCTCTCCCTCCTTCTCTCTGTTTTTGTGAGTTTAAGTGGCTTGGGCGTAAAGTCAGGTCCCCAGGCAGATTTAGCCTCAGAGTTATCCAGCGAAAAACCAGGCTCAGATGTGGGTTTCCCCTCTAGATCAGAGAGACACGAGACTTCACGCTCTGCCCTCAACCTTTGCACTGGAAGATATGCATGTCTGTGTTCAGATGTGTGTGTGTGTTTATGTGTTCAGTCTTACACCCTGCTGAGAACTGACTCGGATGTAACAGCTCCAGTTACAGGTCCACTATCATTAACCTCCCTTGGCTAAAAGGTGAGAGGTCGAGACCAGTTAGCATGACCCAAGGCTGGAGCAGGTCTAGAGAAGCTCCATTCTCATGCATAGATCAAGCCTCCTGTCCGACTCGCCGTGAAATCACCACTTTTCCATTCTAGACAGAATGGGTGATTTATTACCCATGCAGAACTGCTTGTTATTAAGGCTTTGTTCACACTGCACTAAAAAAAATTTAGTCTGTCCACACGGTCATTTGGCAAATGATGAAATCTGATCAGTTTGTAGTCAAAATAGTCTCAGGTGTAAGAGTGAAGATGTGATCACCCACATATTACATTTCTGGCTAATTCTATAAGATAAATAATAGTTCTAAGATAATCATTATTTTCATAGATTGGCCAATAATAATACATAAATGAGCCTGAACCACATAACTAGATTAGATTAGATTTACAGTTCAACTGAAAGCTAAATATAAAATAAGTGTTGTATATTGATGTATTTACATTGATGTATTGATGTATACTTTGTTAGGATACGACAATATTTATCTTTCATTCATTCATTCATTTTCTTTTCGGCTTAGTCCCTTTATTAATCTGGGGTCGCCACAGCAGAATGAACCGCCAATTTATCCAGCATATGTTTTACGCAGCGGATGTTCTTCCAGCCACAACCCATCACTGGGAAACACACATACTTCCATTCACACACATATACTACGGACAATTTAGCTTACCCAATTTAGCTCACCCAATTCACCTGTACCGCATGTCTTTGGACTTGTGGGAGAAACCAGAGCACCTGGAGGAAACCCAGGCGAACACTGGGAGCATGCAACATATGAACAATGTAAAACAGACCTGTACATAGAACATGCAAACTCCACACAGAAATGCCACAAAGGCTCGAACCAGTGACCTTCTTGCTGTGAGGCATGAGCGCTACCCACTGCGCCATTGTGCTGCCTATTTATCTTTCAACTATTTGAAAATCTGGAATCTCTAGGTTCAAAAACATCAAAATATTCTATATAAAATCCTCTTTATGGCTGTCTTACTGGAGTGTTTAATAATGGACATTGACACTGAATAATTGATGTTTACTTGCATAATTGATGTATTAAAATAATAATATTTACAGTTTGTGATTAGCTAAACATTATATTTACTTTTATTATTCAAATTATTAAATAAAAATAAATCTATGATTTTGACTCGCTGCCAAAAATGTATCCTAAATAAATATTTAAAACTGATTATTGTGGCCCAGGGTCATATGTTGTTGTTGTTGTTTTTGTTTTTGTTGTTGTTGTTGGCGGGTGGCTAAACTTGGATAAAAGAAATTATATTTACAATAGAAAAATAAGGGAATTTAACATACTGACTTCGCATCGATACTGTCTACTGCTAATAAAAAAATAAACAAACACTAATGTATTATTTCCCAGTACTGGGTTGTGGCTGGAAGGGCATCCGTTGCATAAAACATGTCATAATAGTTGGTGGTTCATTCCACTGTGGCGACCCCTGATACGTAAATCAGAGACTAAGCCGAAGGAGAATGAGTGAATGAATGAATGAACGAATGAACTGATATATGTTAATGTGAAAAATGAATGGAACTATTAAAATGAGCCTCTCATGACCATTTCCCAATATCCATGAGAAAACCCTGGCAACATGCAGCATATTCAAAATTGCCGATACATTGTTTTTCACATCTTTGCATCATTGCAAATTGCAGGTAACAGATGAGTTAAATACTGAATGAAAAGCCACTGAATAAACCATTCAACACATAAGGAAAATAATAACAAACATATGTTTACATCTGGCTTGCAAACGTTTATTTGCTGTTCAGACTGCAAGCAAATTTGTTGAATACTTACAGACATATGATGAAAACTTGAGCTGAGTCACCATTGAATAAGCTTATATATGGCAACAAAAACAACTGAGATTGTTCCTAATGAACACAGTTCTGGTGACAGAACTACGCTTTGCCACAATACATAATAAACACCATTACATGTCAGTCCACTATGCATTCTGAACTTCAACCCTACCATGCAAGCTATTCAAACACATGTTGGCATGATTAGTGTTGTGGATTGTTTACTTAGAAAAAGAGAAACAGGTTGTTGAATATCAGAACCGTGAAATAAAGCAAATTGCCGACTAGCGCCGAAATGGTTCAGTGCTAAACTACACATGTACGCGGCTCTCAATGTGTTTTCAATTACCATATGCTCAGTGGCATAAGACAACACATTCCTTACAACAGAGGGGGGGAGATAAAAAAAGGACTTACGATATGGTCCACGCGAGGTGGAAGACGACCTATCAGATGACTAACATGTGCACTTGCACCTTGCGTAATGTAAAACAGACCTGTCCATTTTATATAGTAAGGTGTCAGGAAGATAATATATAAGCTAGGATGTCTTAGAGAGCATGTTTCCAATATGATAACGCTGCTGTACATGTCCATAGGCCGCAATGAGACAAATCCACATTCCCACTTCTACAGTAATTCAACTGCGGGTCAGTAAAGCCCATATGTTGTTTGTTATACAGAGCGGTGGGTTCTTTGCTGGGGGCTTTCTGAAGAGGTCTGCAGATCAAGCGATTTACATTTAAAAGTCTAAAAAGGTTGGAAAGATACATTTCCCATATGTTAATGTAAACGGTGATATGAGGCATAGTAAGCCTGCACTTTGAATCACATTAAAATACCAAAATGAAGGCCGGCTGTTCAAACAAACACACATTTTCACATCAACCTCTTCACTCTGTATTTCTCAATGCTGAAAACACTACTTATCATACCTTCAATAATGGACTGCAAAATGTTCTGGTAACACAAACTTTGCAAGAGATTAAAATCACAGACTGTTCGAAAGAGACATTTAGAAGAGTTTAAAGCAGTTTAGGAGGTGTGCAAGCTACTTTAAAGAGTGAAAGTTTGGATGTCAGGACAGAAATCTCTTGAAAATTAACAAGAGTTTTATTGGTTTGAAAAAAGAGGTTTAGTGAGGTTCAATAAATCATGGAATAATTATAATTTTTTGGTGAACTAATCCTTTAACACTCTTTGATTTATGGAAGCAGTTTCACGTTAACCAAGAGAAATGAGAGATTAAAGAAATTTGTAAACAATGCTGAAAACATTACTCATCTAGCTTGCAATAATGGACAGCTAAATGTTCCAGAAATATAAACTTCCAGATATGTAATGCATAAAACATCATTGGAATGGTTTCCCAGCAATCTCTGGCACAGTTTGTACTGTATCTATGAAAACAAACCACATTACATCAGTTTTGCAGAGTATTATACTACATTACAGCTCAGAAAAACAAAACATTAGGTTGTATAACACATGGTATAAAATATGTTGTTCCATCAGTCATGTTGTTTGTTCTTCTGGGTGTTCGTGTTATAAATAAAAGAAAATTAATTCAGACTGTAGATTTATGATGTTTTATAATAAAAGATGTTTAGATCAGAAATGTTAAGCAGTTCAGTCCATTGTAAAACATTACACATACAGTAATAAATGTTTATTAATTGTCAAATGTATCCAAATCCACTTTAAAACAGTGAGTGCCTTTAATAATAAATGATTGTATTTTAAAGTGAGCAAAAACAGTAATAAACTCAAATTGGGATGCACCACTAATGCACCTGTTTTACTACATTAAGATTGTATGACATATTAAGTTAAACGTTCTGAGAATAAGTCTACAGATTGTTTGTATTTCTGGAATAATACCAAACATTATTTCTCTTAATTTACTGTTGTTAAGCAATAAACAAGATGAAAGTAACATGGAAAAACTATAAGATATATACATGAGAAAAAAGTCCCCTTGGTTTGCACCATGTATCGTGCAGACAATGTTTTTTAGCCAAAGTTCATCAATGGTTTTGCATTAAGTGTGAAAGCACCTTTTGTTGGGGATTTGCTACACTTTATCATTTTACACTCAATGTGAAAGAGCTTGTATCATTCTGGAACATTAGGATGATGTTTTGTAACCTCTGCAAACTATATATAAATGACTATGTCATTCATTAATTATTCATTCATTCATTTATTTTCTTGTCGACTTAGTCCCTTCATTAATCCGGGGTCGCATCAGCGGAATGAACCACCAACTTATCCAGCATTTGTTCTACACAGAGGACGCCCTTCCAGCTGCAACCCATCTCTGGGAAACATCAATACGTTCTCATTCACACACATACACTACAGACAATTTAGCTTACCCAATTCACCTGGACCGCATATCTTTGGACTGTGGGGGAAACCCGAGCACCCGGAGGAAACCCACGCAAACGCGGGGAAAACATGCAAACTCCACACAGAAATGCAAACTGACCCAGCCGAGGCTCGAACCAGCGACCTTCTTGCTGTGAGGCGACAGCACTACCTACTGAACCACCGTGTCGCCCCATTCATTAATTATTTATGTGATAAGTTATGTCTGGATAAATTGATGTTTAAGAACTTATACGTTTACAAGAAAGTGAAAAAACAATAGTAAAATAGTTTTTACACACAGATATATTGGCAAGTAAAGAGCAGCTAAGGGTCAAGTGTCATTAGGTAACAGTCTGAGTTGTTTTTGATAGCCCCAGTGATGTCTGAATGTTTCTCCTCCTGGAGAGTCTCTACTTTCCTAACATAGTGAGTCATCACCATCCAAACAATACAGAGCCAGCGTAAAAGCGAAACCCAACGACAAGCCAAACTGCTGATAATCACTACCAGCCCTCTGCCATGTGATTGCACAAGCACTGATAACCCCAATAGCTTTTAAATGCTATGTTACACATTAGACCGCACTTCTGAGGTTAAACACGCACGTGTTCTCCTTTACAACAAACAACAATAAAGAAGAGACTTCAACACCTTGCGGCCCAAAGTCTGATGCCACAAATGGACCACCCTGCATTGAGTCACCCCCCATTGGCACAGACTTCACTTGTTTTGTTTTTAATTATCAGATGGCACAAGTTTGTGCAGGATTTTTCCAAATATACGATTAGAATCAAGTTTAAAGCATTCAAATCTGACCTGATCTCAGATTAAATTGGCCAAGGAGTCAGATTAAATGAAAAACGTCTTATGCAAGATCAAATTTGGAATGCACACCATGAAACGTGTGTATGTATATGTATATGTGTGTGTATATAGATGTATGTATACCTATTTTTGTGTATGTATATGTGTGTGTATATGTATGTAAATATGTATGTATATGCAAGACATGCATACAGCTGTAAAATTAGCTTATAAACAATTCAACACGTAGCTACATGTTCACACTGAACCTTACGTCTCTAAAGAGTGGAATCCTCACATGCGCAGACGTTATTCTGTCCCCACTTGCGTGAAAGCATGAAAGGAATGAGGAGACGAAGCCTCAGTGTGTCCAGGAAACCAAAACAACATATAACACACTTGCACAGTGCAGGTCGCCCTAGGAACACATCTGCTTTTTCTTAAGCAAGGCCTGGCTGTGCAGGACCTTGTGGGGGGATGATGCCTCTTTCCTTTTCACTCCCCTCACCGCAAATCACTTTGACAGGGGATGGCTTAAGAAAAAACAGCGCTGAAACACATAACAATAAACAGTTCTTTTCTCTGCTTCTTCACTGAGAGACTCGTGAGTTGCTTTTCAACATTTAGCATGGTTCAATTTGACATGCAAACACGGTAATAGAATAATTAAAGGATTAGTTCTCCCCAAAACTCACAATTGTCTCATCAATTAGTCATGCAATTCCAAATGCATTATTCTTCTATTTATCTTATACACAGATTTTGTAAATAGAGGGTCAAGGATGCTCGATTGAATTGAGATAAGCAACAGAGCTCGTTTTCGAATGTCACATACACACCAGTCAGGTTTGCTCTTGCAAGTATAGAAGTACACAACTTCTGTTTTGTGCTCCATGTACTGTATGTGTTGCTTCTGTGTATAAACCCCCAAGTTATACACATTCATAAAGGTACAAAGGCTGGAGGCTCATTGGAGGTATACTTTTTCAGGGATTATGCCTTTATACCTAATGCATCTATAATAACGTGATAAAATTAATTGAATTAAATTGCGAGCCTCGGCTGGGTCATTTGGCATTTCTGTGTGGAGCTTGCATGTTCTCCCCGTGTTCACGTGGGTTTCCTCTGGGTGCTCCAGTTTCCCCCACAGTCCAAAAATATGCAGTGCAGGTGAATTGGGTAAGCTAAATTGTCCGTATAGTGTATGTGTGTAAATGATTGTGTATGGATGTTTCACAGAGATGGGTTGCGGCTGGAAGGGCATCCGCTGCGAAAAAACAAATGCTGGATAAGTTGGCGATTCATCCCGCTGTGGCGACCCTGGATTAATAAAGGGACTAAGCCGAAAAGAAAATGAATGAATGAATTGAATTGAATTGATTTTCCAGTACTGGGTTGCGGCTAAAAGGGCATCTGCTGTGTAAAACATATGCTGGAATAGTTGGCGGTTCATTTTGCTGTGGCGACCTCTGAAATAGAGACCAAAGGTCTGAAATTGAAGCCAAAGGAAAATGAATGATTGAATTGCTACAGTATGCCTCCTTTGCCCTGAGAGGTACAGTTCAGTACAGTAAGGTTCAGTACAGGTCACCCTGATCAGGATTGTGTTTCCCATCCCTTATACGTGAGTTGAAATCAAAGTAATTCTCACATGAAGAAGAAAGCCATGTAGGCTGTTTACTTATTGTGTCTTAAGTTCATTGTCTCAAACAATAGTACAACTCGCTATTTTGGTACTTCTGACAGTGGAAACCGAGATAAATGTGTACTATACTGTACTAAGCCTGTACTAAATTACTCAACACTGTACTAACCACTCAATGTTAATACCTAACAATGTAAACGGGTAAACTTTTTTGCTTATTTGGTACTAATACAGTATAAACTCTTTAGGTAACAATATAGACCCAGTGACAGCTTTTGTTTTCTGAGTGTGTAGTGATGTATATTGGTGTCTATTTTGGTATCAGCTGATAAATGGAAAAAGTAATGACAATAACATTAAGTAACTATGCCTTTATGAACTTTTTGAAGCACCTGTTTTACCACACTGAGATTGTATGACATATTAAGTTAAACGTTCTGAGAATAAGTCTACAGATTGTTTGTATTTCTGGAATAATACCAAGCATTATTTCTCTTAATTTACTGTTGTTGTGCATTTAACAAGATTAAAGTAACATGGAAAAAACTATAAGATACATACATAAGGAAAAAAGTCTCCTTGGTTTGCACCATGTATCGTGCAGACAATTTTTTTTTAGCCAAAGATCATCGATGGTTTTGCATTAAGTGTGAAAGCACCTCGATGTTTTAGTGGCAGAACAAAACCTCTCTGGTTTCATTAAAATGCCTTAATTGAAGATAAACAAATGTATTAAGGCTTTGGAGGTTGAGCAATTGAGCAATTTTTTGCCTATGCAGAACACCAAATGCACAATGCTAAACAGCTCATTAGCATCAAAAGACAACAAGCTAAAGTTGTTGACTAAATCATATTTCATCAGTGATGTAATGACTTTCTAGTCCCATCTGCTAAACAAAGTCAATGCGCCGCCACACTGTATGTGCGAAAGCCAATTTCTGAAACGTGTCATCCTTTCTGTCTTTCCCAAAATGGCCAACAATTCTGTAATGCTTCTCCTCATGTTTGCAAACAGATCTCTGTGCAATGGCGTAACATACTGGCTTCCATTGCCACACATGTGGGATCGATACGGTTCCTGCACACAGAATGAGCAGGCGCTGTTTTCACACACAAAGCGTGCATTATTAACATGTCTTTTTCGCTCTTTCTCTCCTTTCCTCAAAGTGTGTGTGCCAATGAGTCACTGTTTAGCACATCGACTTCTGTCACGAACAAACAGATTGGCTAATCTTTTGTTCTGTGAGGGGATAAAAATGATAAACATTTACACAAAGTATGTGAGGGGACATCGCAGGGTTGAAATCTGGATGTGCTTCATTTAAAAAAATAAAAATAAAAAAATAGTGAAAAGAAAACAAAGTCAGTGTTCTTATTCTATTCAAGACATTATTTTACAGACCACTTAGAGAAGGTTTTATGCAATCAGCACCTTTAATGTTTATGCAAAATACATACTGTAGGTTTAAGCAACACTCTTTATAGGGATACAAATATATGACATCACAGTCCAACCACTGCAATAACTCCAGTGAGTTATGGCTTTTGAACAACACACTGCAAAAATAACACATGTAATGGTTTAGTAGTGATTAGTAATTGATGTTTCATGATTTAAACGTGGGTTTCCTAATATCCAGAGAAATCTTAACTTTTGCTTTGGGGAAGGAATTCTAATGCCACTTCTAAAATATCTTTTATTCAGAAGATTCTACCAGTTTTAATTCTAAGTGTGTGTACTGTGTCAACAGAACTTTAATATACATATATTGTTAAGTCATGACTAGGGCCAGACGAAATCTGCAGTCATTTTTTGCTACGTCTGTGAAAAATTTTGTTAAAAATCTGCGGATTTACAGTATGCAAATTATTTTGGGAGTATCTTCACTAAAACCTTCATATATGAAATAAAAATACATTTTTAACTTTTATTTAATGTTTACAATGCGAATCCAATTAGATCCACTTTATTTGGTAAACAAAGCAAGTCTCTCGTATAAAATATCTACTAAAAGACAGATAATATTACTTTACAAACTGTATTGTAAATAAATCATATGAATTTTTCCATATTAGTCAGTCTTAATTTAAAAACTGAATAAATATAAATGTACACACATTTACACAAGTAAATAAACAGAATCAATGGGCTAAAAATCTGCAGAAATCTGCGTAATTCTGATTCTGTGTATGCGGGCCTAATCATGACTAAATATCACATTGAACTCAGATTCTAAATGCAACAATAAAATGTATGGGGTGGCACGGTGGCTCAGTGGTTAGCACTGTTGCCTTACAGCAACAAGGTTGCTAGTTCGAGTCCCAGCTAAGTCAGTTGGCGTTTCTATGCGAGTTTGAATGTTCTCCCCATGTTCGTGTGGGTTTCCTCGGGGTGCTCCGGTTTCCCCCACAGTGCAAAAACATTCGGTAAAAGGTGAATTGGGTAAAAAAAAAAATTGGCTATAGTATGGCAAGCCGTTTTGACTTTTATTCATTCTCAGGATATGTATTCTTGATATCAACAATTCAATTATTGATATCAAAAATGTTAATTCTTGATATCAACAATTCAGTTCTTGATATCAAAAAAGGTAATTGTTGATATCAATATTACATTTCAACTAGTAACAATGTTAATTATTGATATCAGCAATGATGTAACCATTCGCAGAAATACAATTCTTGATATCAACAATTCGGATTCTTGATATCAACAATTTAATTGTTGATATCAAGAATTCATTTCGTGTTATGCAATAAAAGACAAAACGGCGATTCTGGCAAGCCGTTTTTACTTTTATTGCTTAACAGGATATGAATTATTGATATCAAGAATTAAATTGTTGATATCAAGAATCCGAATTGTTGATATCAACAACTTAATTGTTAATATCCAGAATGTTAATTGTTGATATCAGGAATTGCATTTTCACTAGTAACAATGTTAATCCTTGATATCAACAATTCAATTTCACTAGTTAAAATGTTCATTCTTGATATCAGGAACTGAATTTCAACTAGTAAGAATTATAGTTCTTGATATCTGTAATTGTATTTTCACTAGTTAAATGTCACCATAGACTGCCATTCAAATTTAATTGTTGATATCAAGAATTGATTTCTTACTAGTTAAAATGTCAATTTTACATATCAGAAATACGATTCTTACTAGTAAAAGCCTTTATTTTTGATATCAGTTGTCATATGGATACTAGTGCAAACATCTATTCTTGATATCAACAACTGAATTGTTACTAGTAAAAACTGTTATATTTGATATCAAGAGTAGGTTTGTCACTAGTGACAATGTTAATTTTTGATATCATGAATGTGATTGTTACTAGTGAGAAAGACAGTTTAGATATCATAAATTACATTCA
>CAIGQQ010037945.1:994948-1014119 GCA_903798035.1 Danio albolineatus | reverse complement strand
TATATATATATATTCTAAAGTATAAATAAGGTTTGTTATTCCCAGATAACACCCACCAACCGCTCAAAAATAATAACACAGGCTCACCGGGTTCCTTCATATAATCTTGATCTTCAATGCACACATTCACAACCATATATATGATTGTCTGTCACTATTATGGCTCAGTACAATGTTTTGGGTCTTTTTTTTCCTCTCTGTTGCAAGTAGCTGTGTAAAAAGCATAATAAAGTATTCTGTGAAAACAACCTCATGAAATGTATAAAGCACTTCAGGCTGCTGCTAAGCATGTCAAGCTTTATTCATCATTCTAAAATGCACCACCTGGCTGTACTTTTATCCCTTACTTACCGTCTGGATGTACTTTATTCCTTACTTGGCACTTGCTACACTTATTTTTATTTTACTATTAACTTTTGTTTTATATATACCAGCAGGGTCTTATTTAAAGAGATTACCATTTCACAGAATAGTAATCTGCTTTAGCAACTTTAAACTTTAAATAAGAATCAGATATTGGAAGTAAAATACAGATGTTTCAAGCCATTATAAAAGAAATAAATCCTTTTGAGTTTAATATCAAACCACAAATTTGTCATTACAATGTATTTGCTCTTTCATGGTTGTCATCAAGGCACTGGTGCAAACACAAGCATTATGCACTAAGCAGCAGTATTTGAAACCTACTGAAACTGTCTTGTTTACCGCTAATCTTCATTGTATGGACAAAAGCCCCACTCAGACACAAAACATATTCCACAAAGAGGAAATGATGACTATGCTTTTACTAACACCATCAACAGTAGAAATACTTTTATATGCTTGGATTTTCCAGCAAATATTGACTTCTCATAACAGTCAAGCATGCCATATTAGACATATCCCAGAGAGGGTAAGAGCAACATCTTCTTTTTATTTGTCATGTTCGTATTTATAGCATCAATTAGGTTAAACCTTTTGCACCTTAGGTTTACAGCCAAAGCAGATTATACAGCTAAAATTCTACCTAACATACAGATATTAATTGAACTGTGGCATGTTGTCTTTAATCATGCAGACATTACAAAAATGTTTACTCATCAGATGCTTACAGATACAGCAGACAGTTTCTGAAGTCAAGATGTGAGAAACTCAGCCATACAAATCAAAGCTTACATGAAGTAATGTAACTGTCAGACCTCAATGGTCTCTTGTGATTAAGTTAACTGACATATTGCTTACTCTGTAAGCTAATGGATGTGACCCAGAGTTGCCTGTAAAGACAAAGCCATGTCTGTCCCAATCAAACCCCATAAGTCTTGACCTTCCCACCATCCACAGCAGAATAGAAGTTTGCAAGAAATGTAAAAACACCAACAGCATCTGAAAACAGTCTGAAGTCCCTGATGAAAAAAAGATACTGCTGTCTGGGAAATTCCAGGAAACATGCCCAGTTTACCCACATAGCTGATCATAGCTGTTGATTAAAAAAAACACCCTCCTCCCACTTGCGAAGGTGTTAAAGTGATGATAATAATACAACTTGCTTGTCTACTTTAGGGAGGTAAGTCTTTGGTCATTCCTCAGTCTGTATCGCATTTCGCATGATTAAACTCACCTATTTATGGTCAACATCTCATTAGGCAAATAGCCAAGTTACCAAAAGACAATTTACAAGTACAAGTAATACTTTTCCAGGCCACCTTACTCTCATTTTTAAAAGAGATCCTCTAAACAAACAGCCTTTTGGTTATCTTAGACTTTTTTTTAAGGGGTGGTTCACTACAATTTAATACTTTTAATTTTTGTGCAATGTAGCTGTGTGAACATAAACAACATCTTTGCATTGAACTTTGAGCATATTACATTCAAAGGAAGACATTGGCTTTTACAGAGTTAACTTACACTCTCAGGAATAAAGGTACAGGAGCTGTCACTGGGGCAGTACCTTTTTAAAAGATACACATTTGTACCCAAAGAGTCTACAGTGGTATATCAAAGGTGCATTTTAGTACCCAAATGTACCTAAAAAGTACATTTGAGGTACCATTATGGACCCTTCAGGTACAAATATGTTTTTTTTTTTTTTTAAGGTATTGCCTTAGTGACAGCTCTTGTACCTTTATTCCTGAGAGTGTAGCAAAGCCTACAGCGAACAAAGTTTGGGGACTACAAAAAAATTATCCGGGTTAATGATGTCATAAACCCTTCAGGTTACGTGCATAGGAACGCACAGTGAAGGAGCGTTGGGCTGACCAATCAGAGTCTGTTGCAGGTGAGAAAAATGAGGAAATGTGATAGTCGTTGTCATGTTTGCTGAGTAGCAGTATAAAATTAAAGTTAGATGTGTGGAAAAAATAGCATGATTTTTTTTTTTACAAATGTACGATGAGCACACACTGTTTTACACCCCATAAACACAATTAAGCTTTGATAATACACTGTGCACCACCCTTTTCAAAGTATAAACCTGAAGGCCATTTTACACGAAGCAGACACTTTGCTATGCCAGAATCCCACCCTCAACAATAATAATGTAACTATTTATGTAAAATATGAGTCCCAATCTGCACAGTTCTGAATGTTATCATCAAACCTGTGACATAGTGGCTGAACAAGAATCCCACATGGTCACCTGCAAACATTCAGCTGTACCGCACAATGAGGAAAATGGCTCTATAATTGTGGAAAAAGGAAAAATATAATCCTTGTAGGAAATGACCGCTTCTCCCTGCTTTGACTCCCTTCTGTTTATTCAGGAAACTTAAATACCACAAAAAGAGCATGAACAAGACTATTGTATGTGGCCTCTTCCATGCCTTTGTTTACAGTGATTCCTGAGATAACACACTAGTCTGTTTCCTACCAGAAACAATGGAGACTGAGAAAATGATGTGTGGTGCACAGCATACACACACATTCACACGTGAGTCAGTCCTAAACTTCAGGTTTGGTAATCGTAAAAACACTGATACAATGTCCTATTTTTATGATTCAGTGGCAACTAAAAAAAGACACTGATGTGAGAAAAATGAATTGGGAACCAGAAAGTCTGACCTAGAAATTAAATTCATTGTTTTACTTTTGTGATATACAGTAACTTGGAAAAGTATTAAGTGATATTTTGCCTAGACATGAACATTTCCTAGTATTTTACTTGCTATCAGACAAGCAAAGATGCCAGTGACTTTTATTTTACTGCATTACGAAATTAAAGAAGATTTTTTAACTAAAAGTGTGATCATGATGATTTGATTTTACTAAAAAATGCTATCCTAAATCAATACCAATAGCTCCTAATGATGCATTGAGGTATTACATAGAAAAACAATCACTCTGTATAGGAAACTTTCAATTCATAGCTTCGGTTTGAGTGTGTTCATGACAGTCTGGAGCGCAAGATCCCTGTTGCGTAATGATATATGTGTGGGCGCACGTGAGCTGATGCTGTTTGTTTATGAATTCCTTGTGTTGAATTGTTCATACTTGTGCTTTTTCTGGATGCTGCAACTATGGTGGCCGAGTAGTGCACAATGCATACATTCATTTTCTTTTCGGCTTAGTCCCTTTATTAATCTGGGGTCACCACAGCGGAATGAACCACCAACTTATCCAGCATTTGTTTTACGCAGCGGATGCCCTTCCAGCTGCAACCCATCTCTGGGAGACATCTATACACACTCATACACTACGGACAATTTAGCCTACCCAATTCACCTATACCACATGTCTTTGGACTTGTGGGGGAAACCTGAGCACCCGGAGGAAACCCACACATGCAAACATGCAAACTCCACACAGAAATGCCAACTGACCCAGCCGAGGCTCGAACCAGCGACCTTCTTGCTGTTAGGCGAACTTGCTACGCACTACGCCACCGTGGAGCCCTGTGCACAATGCAACAAAATTTTAAAAAGCAAACATAGACTCACAACACTACAACAAAGTGAAATAAGATCACAACACAGCAACATAAGTATTAACACTAAAGCAAGTGAGCTCACAACATAAAAAAAAAACTAAGCCACAACAAAATGAATTTGCTCCCAACCACTAGAGGGCAGTGAAACACTGATTACTTTGAGACCCACGCCACAAAAAAATCTCACAATTCAGCAAGTGATTGATCTTATATGTTAAATATGCATTACATTTTTCAGTGTCAATATTTTCCGGTATTTGTCGTATACGTGACTGTGTTTCAAAGAGATGCTCTTCCCAAAGCAGCTTCAATACATATGATATCCATATTGGTTTGATCTTAAACAAAGCTAATTATGCTAATTAATATTATGTTAATTATGTTTTAAATGAGCATAAACATTCATCTAAAGCTTGTCATCGTAGATTTGTGCATTCTGGCTAAAAGTGTTGTATTGTTCTTTTTAATATTATTGTGTTGTTAACCTTTTGATGTTGAGTATTTATGTCATTGTGTTATATGCTTATGTTTTCTTTTTTATATTCTGTTGCATTGTGCAAGACTGGGCCACCGTATGCAACCGATATAAAACTGACTTCACACTTCTGATTTGATATATGTCAGTATGTTGTTGTGAATACAATGAGGACCATTTATTGTGGCAGTGGATTCAAGTACAATTGGTTGTAAAATTTCTTTCATAGACCAGTTGTCATCACTTTTTTTATCAGAAGCCACGGCTATTAATTGTGTGGCATCGTTTTATTTTGATGGTCCCGTTTGCATATCATCAACAAAACGTTTTAAATGGACCATCAAAATAAAGTGATTCCAAATTTGTTTCACCTGTATACTATATACAATGGTATCATATTTACTCAATAAATCTCAGCATGCACATCAAAAAAGACATGTGATGTATATTTTAACAGATCAGGTGATTTTAAAAAAATAGGTGGGATGTGATGACAAACCAGTGGATCGATTATATTGCCTAAGATCAGTAATGTTATTTTGGTCATACTAAAATCCCTTATACAACATTCATCATCAAAGTGGTTCGGTATTTTTACCACCCAGAAATGTGTTGAGTGACTGAACTTCCAAAGAGCAGCCGCCAAAAGACACCACACTTTGTCTTCTGAGGCTCAAGTAATTTATTAGAATAATAAAGGTCCACGGTGGCTTCTTCTACCACAGCAAATTCAATTTTTCTTTTTGAAATTTGACACCAGTTTTTTAGGAACTTCAGATTATGTTCTCATTGGATTGAAACAGTGCTTTATTCGCTAACACTTTATTTCGAATGTCCATTTGAGTATTAGTAGACTGTCTACTTAATATCTGTTAATAGTGACATTTAACTGACTATAAGAAACTTTGCAAGTACATGTCAACTTACACTGACCCACCCCTACCCCTAACCCTAACCCCAACCTAACAGTCTACTTATAATCTAATGAGAATTAGTTGCTATGTAACTTAAATTCAACAAACGGACCATCAAAATAAAGTGTAACCCTTTATTCACAAATGTTTTATGCAATATTCTGTTGAGATCTGTTGAGAACTGGGTTAGTAACTGTACTACGGACCTGGTTTTGGGCGGCTGCTGCGTTCGGGTACACTCAAAAAACTATTTTGCTTTGCTTGTTGAAATGACTTATTTAAAATGAGCTGAAACAAAACAATTTTTGAGATTTTGTTGGGAAAACTTAATTTTTTTATGTTCAATCCACATAAATTTGTTAAAAGTGTTAAGTTAACTTAAATGATTTGTGTTAGGACAACATGAATGAATTGTGTGGAACCCTGCATTTTTTTACAGTGTACTATACCAAAGTTGGCGACCCGGGGATGTAACAGACTGTACCAAAAAGCTCGAGTTGGGGTTAAATTACAGGAGTTTTCTGGGACAAATCATCACCTTAGAATTATAAGGTTCTATCTGACATTTTTGTCTAAATTGAGTTATTGACATATTCTTATTAATTGATAACGTATTTACATTATGGGATGTTGTTTTTTATAAGTTGTTTACATTTTAAGACTTTTTATTAAAAAAAACAAAAACAAATGTTGGACACATACTGTTTGCTATGGACTGCAAAATCTTTGTAGCTCAATATCTTAAAATCATTCAGAACGCAGAACTTTATAATTCTAAGGTGACGAAATAACAAAATGGGAGGGTGGCAGGAGATGGGTCTGAAATACAGGAGACTCCTGGGAAAAACAGGAGTGTTGGCAGGTATGTATGTTAAAGCGAAAAAAGTCACCTTGAATGGCCTGAGTAAGTAAAGTAATAGCAAGTTTTCTTTTCTTTTTTTCTTTTTTTTGGTGAACTGTCTCTTTAAATGAATGTATATCTAATTTCATAAGAAGATTAAATGCACATTGTGTCCAAGTTTTTAATGGAAAGTAAGTAAAGAGTACAGCCAATTAATCAAGTTGAAGAGGGAATGGCCTCAATACAAGATTACATTTGGCCCTAAAGAACAGTGATTCATAAGAAGTGATGAAATGATGATAGACCTGATGATAGATCACCATAGAACACCAGTGGCCAGACATGAGCAGCACTGTGCTGTTAACCAATAAAAACAAACACTTCCTCTCTAATGCTAGAAAGTATGTCTCATTGAATGAATCACAATAGAAAGCATCTGGGATTAACACTTTGGACCGAATGCCATGTCCACTGCGACAAAAACAAAATTTGATGCCATGCACGCAAAAGATCCCAATAATGACTATGACCGCATCATGACTGGCATTATTTTAAAGTTCAAATGTGAGTCAACAATTTGGTGCCAATTATAAAATGTGTATCATTAGACACACAGCTCATTTCAGACACCCCGAAGCAACACACTGTCTCTTGACAGCTTAGTGTTTCCTGAAGCAAACCACAAAACTGACACAATGACAAAAACAACTAGATCCTTTTTTGGCAATGAGGTTAACGTTTATCCCTTTAGCTGATACCAGCACCCGGAGCTATTTTGGATGAGGTTTCTGGAAGGCATCCTCATTGAATGAATTCCTTTAGTCTGAGTCAAAATGCCTCATATTTATGCCAGGTTTATACAGTTTTATTTCCATTACAGTCACCCCAGACTCCTACACTAAAGCCTAAACGTCAGGCTTCACAAGTTCATAATTTTTAAGTTCATATTTTCACATAGCCCATAAATACACAAAATGGATCACTGTTGATTACATGACAAAGTAACTGTTTGATGTGACATGACTGTTTGATGTGTTTATGAAAAAAAATATGGTTTAAAATGTGATGATCAACAATATATTTTAATGATTTCTGTTATCTGTTTTACTGCAGACACTTTTACTTAATATCCCCGGTCACTGACAAAATTGATTATTGATCTTTTTAATGTCTTCTAAAAAGATTAAATATCTATACTGGAAAGTGGTAATTTAGACATAACCAACAATTTCAGAGTTGAGGCATAAGACTTAAAACTTTAAGGCATAAGACTAGCTTAAGACTGGGAAAAAAACGGTTTTAGAAAACTGCTAAATCCGCAGACATACAGACCATTTAAAAATGTTAAAATTTGATTTCTTCGAATGCATACTTGACAATTCAGCTGACCACAAGACCACACATCTGCTGAGAGTTTCCTCCTCAAAAAAAAAAACTAAACTAAAAAAAACCCCAGCTAAATAGAGTTATGTTTTAATGTTAAGCACTGTCTAGTTGTGTGCACGTTATTCAAGTTACATGCAGTCTGTGTTTCCAATCAGGATGCATGCAGGACCATTAAAACATAATGTCTAAACAAACAACCAATAGACTTGTATGAGTTGGAGGACAGGTTGCAACTGCTGTCTGTAGTTTTCTGGCATTTCCACTGACACAACAACTGGGTCACAAATGATTCACTATACACAATGTACTTTTGCACTATGCACTCAGCTGTCAAGTGTATGAACTTCACAAGGTAATTTTTAATTAAAGAAAGTCTGAAATTGCTGCCCTCTTAAAAAGGTTGTGACAATTGAGTGTGTGAACTGACCAACATTTTGAAATAGTGTATCATGCAGGTTTTAAAAGTGCACTTTTGGGGGGAATTTTCTGTGTGAACACATCACTTGCATTATACAAAAACAGGTATAGAATAGGGCATAAGTATTGGGACACATCTCGTTCATTAATTCATTTTCCCTTATTTATCAGGCATTGCTCAGCGGATATCGTTTCAGCTGCAACCCAGTACTGGGAAACACCCACAAACTCTCACATTCACACACACACACACATACACTTTGGATTGTGGGAGAAACTCATGCGAACTCGTAGAAACATGTAAACTCCACACAGAAACATCAACTGGTCCAGCTGGGATTTGAACCAGCGACCTTCCTGCTGTGAGGCAACAATGCTAACCACTGAGCCACCATGCCGCCGAGACACACCTCATCATATCTCAAAAAACTCTTTTAATACATTATGAGAAAAATAAATTTGGTAGATAATCTGGGTTATGCAACATTTAGTTGTTAAACTTACTTGCTCTCATTGTCTAATGTAGTAGTCCTGTTGGAAGCAATCACAGTACTTTTTATTTGGAAGGGTTCATCCCTATGCCCTAACACAGGCATGTCCAAACTCAGTCCTTGAGGGCCAGTGTCCTGCAGATTTTAGCTTCAACTTGACTCAACACACCTGCAAGGATGTTTCTATAAAGCCTAAGAGCTTGATTAGCTAGCCCAGGTGTGTCTGATTGGGGTTGGAACTAAACTTTGCAGGACACCGGCCCTCCAGGATCGAGTCTGGACACCCCTGCCCTAACACATTCAAAGGGTTTACCCTCCAGAATGACAGCTTAAAAAGGATTAGGGCATAGGGACAACTTCCCTGCACAATGGATCATGGGGGGCTGAAGTGTCCATCAGTTGTACCCTTTGAAATCCTTCATTCCGAAGGGCCCTACAAAGTGGACAGTTTTAAGCACTTCAGTTTGAATCTACACTTCAATATTGCAGTCTTGATTGTCTTCACTTCAAAGTGCCCTTTAGAGATCAATATATCCTGTTAGAAATGCACTGCAAGAGTTGATATAGCTTTAGGTGGTATAGTGACACTACAGAAATAAGCATAATCACACTTATTTTCCACACTGTTTTTGATGCCAATTAATTATTGTAGTGTGCAAATTGAGAAAGACAGCTTAGCCAGATTGTTTCTGCACACTTAGAATAGACTATTAATCAAAGACAAAGTTATTATTGCACTACTTTCAACACAAGGGAAAAAGCCAAATCTGGTCACTAGGGAGCATTACAGACATCATCACAGAGCATCATGCATGCTCACTGAACTCAGGTGGAACATGGACACTCCAATAGTGCTGCATATGCACAAGAACACATGTTGCATCTGTTTCAGACATACCTTTCATCCCCAGTATTGGACTCCAGAGAGCAGGTTTGCGGATAGTATTGAGCTCACTGAACTTGAATGATGTGGTTGAAGACTGCTAAGGGCATGTCTGGGGCTACATTTACTGACACCCAGGAGAAGAGGAAGAGGATCTGAGATATCATTAACCCTCTAATGATCTCTTAGAAACCCTAGAACTGGCTGCAAGCTTTGAGCCTTTGACCTAGGAGAGAGGCAATTCCTTGGAGAATAAGTCTGGCCACAAGTCTGAAGAAGTAACTGAGACCTTTTTTGACATTCAGTCTTTCTACGTTTCAGACAAACAATCCTAATCTGTCTCGTTTTCTTGAAGCAATTGAGATGTTCCCCAAGGTAGAGGACTCCACTATGAAGCTCATGAATGCAATATGAATGAATGCCTCGCATATGATTCTAAACCGCTGCTGGAATCAGTACACACGCTCATGCACATATGCGTACTCTTGAGAGCAGATCATCCGCATGGAAATTATTTTTCCAGTCTTAAACCTGCTAGATCCATTAAAATGAGCTAGCAGCATTGGATACAACACTGAGCAGGTAATAAGAGAGGACGACCCCTGAATAAGTACATTTATCAATCATCAAATTTGTACAAAGTTTATTCCTTTGTTCATTTGTCTTCGGCTTAGTCCCTTATTTATCAGGGGTCGCCACAGTGGAATGAACCGCTAACTATTCCAACATATGTTTCATGCAGTGGATGACCTTCCAGCCAAACCCAGTACTGGGAAACATCCATACACTCTTGCATTCACACACACACACACACTCATACACTAAGTGGGGTTTATTTATACACTAAATTTCGAGAGGATCACGTGCTTATGATTAAACACAGTTGGTACCACATCAGCTCAGCATATTGCACCAATCAGACGAATCCTGACACACTATAAATTACCAGAGTTTTCTACTCCAGTCATCTTCTTCTTGAAGAATCACCCCTTCCACCCCAACTCCTCCCCTTCTCTGATAGGGTGGCACGGTGGCCCAGTGGTTAGCACTGTTGCCTCAGCAAGAACGCGATAGTTCAGCCTCTCCCTGAGCTAGTCGGCGTTTCTGTGTGGAGTTTGCATGTTCTCCCTGTGTTCGTGTGGGTTTTCCCCGGGTTCTCCGGTTTCCTCCCACTGTCCAAAAAACATTCAAGATAAGTAAATCGACTACTTTAAATAGCCTCTTAAGGCAACTCTAGTCAGATACATCTCAGCACGTTTACAAGCGGGGGGAGTTCTCGAGGCTTACCTGAGCTCAAACTCTCCTCTCGCCCTTTAAACGAGAGGGAGCCCCAGGCTCAAGGATATTCTGAGCTCAGGGCTCTCTCCAGGGACAGCATGCCAAATACGCTTTTATTATCAATCATCAGCTAAGTGTGAACTCTTGAAGGGCAATTTAGTTTATTCAATTCACTTATAGCGCATATCTTTGGACTGTAGGGGAACCGGAGCACCCAGAGGAAACCCACGCAAACATAGGGAAAACATGCAAACTCCACACAGAAATGCCAACTGGCCCAGTTGGTACTCAAGCCAGTGACCAGTGCCAATTTGTGCAACAAAATGTGCTTTATTAATTGAATGAATTCAATAATTTTTTACATATAGACTTACTTGGACACAATCTGCATCGTATAAAGTGGTATAGAAATATGGTAACTTGAATAAACATTGTTTCTAAGTGCAATTTGAAATATAAACAGCTAATGTACTGTACTTTGCCTTGGGTTGCACTGCAAGTTTTGTGCTATCGCCAGGTACATCAACATTAACTGAAAAAAAAGGCTAATTTTGATAGAACTGATATGTTTTCGAATTCATTCTGCTTTGAATTTCAGCCTAAATTTCTGGGGCATAGCAACTCATTCAACTATGAAGGCAAACTATTTGTTTTTGCAAAATATTTTAAAAACCATGCAATTATAATTCATGCACACTGCACAATAAGACCAGGAATGTGCATTAAGAAAATAAACAGGGTATATTTTGATTTCCTCCTGACTTTAAACATAATCCACAGATTGGTCTCAAAAGAACCTCTCTTCCTTTTTGAGAAAGACTTGCTTTCTTGATCTGATCCGTTTCACGTGTTGAAGCGGGCGTGTGTCAGGATGCAATTACTGTGCACTTCTGACGCGTACTTGGTTAAGGTTTCTGTGGTGCAATAAAAGCTATTAGCCTGGAGGGTTGCCCACTACTCAATAAGACCACAGGGATATTAGTTCTAATGTTCTGTAACCCAATTCTTCAGCTCTCTAAATCATAATAGAGCTCTACACAAAATCCCAATGAAACTCCCCGTAGGCACATTAAAAAAAAACTGTGCCAATACAGTGGGGGCAGGGGAGACGTGGTTCTTGTTTTGGCATACTTAAAGCATTATATGAAGCAAATATCCTGCCTGGACAGAAACTGTCAAGAGCGACATTAGTAAGGTTCAAGCAGCATCCACTCTTCAAGTATTCATTCATAAGTCTTGGCATGTGGATCGCACATCTCTTTGAAAGTCTTAAGAAAGCTTAAAGGATTAGTTTAGCTAAAAACGAATACTCCATCATAATTTGCTCACCCTCGTGTCATTCCAAACAAGTTTGACTTTCTTTTCTGTGCAACTTTCTTTTCCTAGCAATGCTATTTCTGCTCAGACATAGTTAAAATATATGGTTTTTTCTGTATTCTGCATAAGAAAGAATGCAATTTCAAAATTCAGGGAGAATACCAAGAAATTATATTCACAATATTAAGAGTAGGGCGCCACGGTGGTGCGTGAGTAGCACGTTCGCCTCACAGCAAGAAGGTCGCTGGTTCGATCCCCGGTTGGGCCAGTTGGCATTTCTGTGTGGAGTTTGCATGTTCTCCCCATGGTTGCGTGGGTTTCCTCCGGGTGCTCCGGTTTCCCCCACAGTCCAAAGACATGCGGTACAGGTGAATTGGGTAAGCTAAATTGTCCATAGTGTATGTGTGTGAATGAGAATGTATGGATGTGTTTCCCAGAGATGGGTTGTGGCTGGAAGGGCATCCGCTGCGTAAAACAAAAATGCCGGATAAGTTGGCGGTTCATTCCGCTGTGGCGACCCCGGATTAATAAAGGGACTAAGCCGAAAAGAAAATGAATGAATGAATGAATGAATATTAAGAGTGATAAACAAAACAATACCAAATGCAAAGGACTATGCATATTTGTTTTGTATAATATAGCAAAACTATGATTAATCTGTAAATCAATGCACTACTCTCTTGCACATCCATTATGTCCAATGATACCCTGATTTCATTAAAAAAACTTTAAGTGCTGGGTTTTCTTGGTCTCCAGGACAGCATGCATTTATAAATGGTTTTTATATGCTATAAAAAAGGGCAGTTGATGTTATAAACCACTTTACATTTTTTTAATATGATCATTATGGCCTACATCTGCACTACCTTTTCATTTCTCTTTCACTCTGACTTTATTAACAGGTCAGTGCACAAAACCCGTTTTATCCTTCAGAGCAGTGATTCCAGGGGTTTAGTAAGATTTCAATTTCCTTTGTAACTCTCTAAATCTTTGTTAATCTGTAAGTCTTTGCCAAACTGCAAGTCTTGACTTTTCATTATGATTTGCACAAATGATTTCATATCCACTGGAGGGTGAAATTTCTTGCTTCTGTGGTATTTCAAAGAGTGCTCATTACTTTAGTTTTGTCAAACGTCCAATGTAAATGTATTTTATAAACAATTTAATCATGAATACACCCAGAAATTTTCATTACAAGAAGAAAAAGCTAATTGGTTAGGGTTTTTTCACATCCACATTCTACTGTTCTCTCCTCTTAAAATGAATCACTGGTGGTGAGTTCTACAATATTAATGATAATGTTACATTATACCTTGTATAATGAGTAAAAAGAAATACATTTCTGATTTAGTGTCAATAAAAGTGTATGTAAAGCTTCCAGGTGGGACTCTGGGGGTACATAAGACACAAAAAGTTGAGAAATACTTCTTTACAGTCTACTACCAAGGGTCTAGTCTTCATACTTGAGCAGGTGATACCCACAGAGTGGCCACACACTATAATAGCTATTATGTGAGAGATAGAATGGTTGCTAGAGGAAAGAAGTTAAAAAAGGTCTACTAGTTTTTTGCGAGAATTTAAAATTTTCTACTGTAACACACTTTTCAGTGCTGCTTCTTGCAGGGACAATTTGCAAAAGTGGTCTCGGATCTGAAAAAAGTGTAAAAGACCACAAAAAAGTCCCCCAGCTGTTTCAGGCACACTGCTGGGCCACAGTCAGAGCTGAATTCCTCTGCTAAAGGAGACTGAGAGCCACAATCAGACAAAGCAGAAGAGATAAATAGTAAGCTGACAGTTACTACAAATTCACCACAGATTACAGATGTACTTTTTTATAATTCCAGCTGGCAGTCATAATATCACTAACCAATACACAGGAGTCAATGAAATAGATGTCATGAAATCTGTAGTGCTTCTTAATTGTCCCATATCAAGTGTTGATTGTCATCCACAATTATATATTATACGTATATGATAAAACCAGTGATTTATTGTGCTCCAAAACCTATTGCTGTTTAAAAAATCACCACAACACTCAACATCTTACGAATACCCCTGCCAAAAAATGGACTGATGTTGTCTGATTCCAGCATTAAAGTGCGCAATAATGTATCAATCAAATATCTGAGGGAAAGATGTTAATGCTTCCAACGATCCAGGTACAATGGAATCAATAGGAAATCTGTCAAACCAATTAGCAACAATATTAAACATGCACAAGTTCATTTGTCAGATTATCAAGACAAAAAAATTGTTCTTAGGGTTTGTTCCAGTTTACTCGTTGTAAACTGGCATGGTCAGTTTGCTCAGTAGCTCATTTTAAAAGCAGCAAATAAAAGCAAAGTATAATCAAGATAAAACAATATAGTTGCAGTGCACTCTTAGGTTTGCAATCTTTTTTGGATTTAAGGAAGAGTTTAGGTCAGTGGTTCATTGGTCTAGGGCAGGGGTTCTCAAACTCGGTCCTGGAGGTCTGGTGTCCCTCAGGTTTTAGCTCCAACTTTCCTCAACACACCTGCAAGGATGTTTCGAGAAATCATATAGAGCTTGATTAGCTAATGCAGGTGTGTCTGATTGGGGTTGGAGCTAAAATGTGTAGAACACTGGACTTCCAGGACCGAGATTGAGAACCCTTGGTCTAGTGGATCTGACAAGTCACAGACCTGTTGAGGAAGGATTTGTATCTAGACTGTACACCAAAACATATAATGCAGAGTTCACACTGATCATTTTTAGCCCTTAATTCGACTTGTCATCAGGTTTATTGAATTCACTGACAAATGCCTGAAATCAAAACCAGTGTTACTTACTGAATTATTTACTGACCTCCAACTATTTTTCTCTTTCTTTGCAGAAAGGACAATCTTTGTTGTTCCCTGCATCTCCCTCAAAATTTTCCTCTGCCAAAAACTCTTTTCTTTTTGCCCTTTCTCTGCAAATCAGCACACAAGTGGCAAATAATTAAAAATACTTATTGCAGGGTGCCATTTCTAGTCTCGCCTGTGAAAGTTTTTTCCTAATCACTTTTGGCATCTGAGCCAGACAGAGTTGTCGGCAATTGTTTCTAGTAAAGTCTTGCAGTTTGTATCCTCCTTTCACTGATCCAACATACAATGTGAACACAGAAGCAACTCAATGCTTACCCAAATAGTCATGCAGTGTAAAAACGGCAACCCGATGATTTTTAAAAGCATGCTGTGTCAATTCTGCATACATAACGTATTTCAGATTCACTAAAATGTAGACAATGCCCTCTAGTGCATTTGTCATCTCAAACAAGGAATGAAACACACCTGTAGCAACGTATTTTACATTTTAGAAAATTGTAGACTAAGCATATGCTGTAATTTCAATGAGCCCATGTTAATTCAAAATCTAACTAATATTGAAACATAACAATATCTGAATCAATATAACCAAATCTGAACAATTAAAACTAAACTGACATTGACATTTTTGAAAGTTTTTTTTTTTTTTTCATAAATCTTGTTTCAGTGACCATTGCCACTTGAGTCACATCTAAACAGAAACATTCCATTAAATGAGCCATCAACTCAATAATCCATTTAGGAACATATTGCACACTTTAAAACCTTTCAAACATAGCAGTTCTTCAAAAATGCACTGAACAATCATGAAAATATGTTTTTAGGAGTAAAACCTAATGAAACACCCAATTTGCAGCAGTTACCTATAGTTCAAGGACAGCTTGAACTGTTGACCTCCCAGAGGACCTGAGGACTTCTTGCTTATGTCATCACTTTCCCTTCCCACAGGTGAAAGCTTCTTTAAAGTTGTGAAAGTGGTGAAAAGTAGTCATGCTCAATCTGAAGTTAAAGGATGAGCGGATCTGGCAGGTGGGTTGGCTATTAGAGTGGAGAAGATAAGAGAGACAGATGTGGGTAATCTATTCCACCTGTGCTAACTTCCCTACCTGGGAAGTATACATGACCACACACTGACTCTAAAGATTTCCCTGGGGAATCCCTTAGTTATCGCCATAAGGCAGAAATCAGCCAGTATTGTTTGGAAGCTTAGGGAAAGTGGTTTTGTTCTAGCTGGAGGTGGTTTATCATGGGTGGCTTATTCATGCAGTAGATATTTATCACTAGCCATAAGACACAGTCATACAGGCTGAAATATAATGCTTACTTAAACCAGAGGATCTCAAGAGACTTGCAACATAGCAGCTAATAACATTAAAATATGCATTCAGAAAGCAGACAACATCCCAGTTAAAAATGATGGAGTTTCTGTTAAGCCATATGACAAAGCCATACGTCAGTCGCAATGAATGAGGTCAAGACTGCAGCTGAGCTTTTAAGACTACAAATCAGAGGGTCCCAGCACCTCATGTACTCTCCAAGCACCCACATTTCCCTGGTGACCCCTTCAGAAAGATAGTCTTAGTAGACAATTACTCTCTCTACATGTACAACCCTTGTAATTTATAATTGCAATCACAATAACTCTAGCGCTCAAGACAACTTTGCCAAACAGATGACAGATGGCCATGATGGAAAAGTCCAAGGGAGAGAAACAAGATCAGTATATTAGGCAAATGCTGACTGATGCCCAGTGAATTATTGAGTCACCTACTCCATACATTCATATAACATTCAGCTACATGTGCAATTCTGGAACAATTATTCAATTCCATGGCATAAGCTCAAGACAAATATGCCCCAAGTGGCCTGAAAATAAACGATTAGAAATTCAACAGCTTTTTTATGTTGTTGCTGTCGCACTTACAATTGACTTTCCCTCCTCTCAGTGAATTCCAGCTAAATGAATCTTAATAACCATTGAATTTCACAGTGACCCAAAGGAGTTTAAGGGAAAGTGCAGTGAAAACAAAGAAAGTCTAATTTTAGGCAGTCGTGATTAGTGTACGGCCCATGTCGCACATTACCAATGGGAAGCTTTTCAAGATCTTGTCAAGATGTCCACATTGTTGCGTGTAGCATATGGTATCATTTATACACTGAACGTAGTAAAATTCCAAAGTGTCTACTGCTGCTGTGCATAAAAAAGAGACAATGTTTTGTCAGAGTAATCTTGCTTAATTGCTGTCATTTCAAACATAACATGGGTGAGTATATGAGCCAAAAGCAGGACAAAGGCACCTAACTTCTTGTTGAGAAAAGTCACTATTGAGAAATAATTCCACCAATTGGATATATATTGATAATTCTGTGTTTTTTAATATTAACGCATTTACTTTCTGTTCTTTCTTGCTCAGACAAAAAGAGAGAAAGTACTTCTAAAGTCTAAAGCGATGACACCTGCTTCCACTTTTTATGGCAATATAATTGTGCTCAAATTATTTCCCTTTTAAACCACTAGAGCATGAATGAGTAAGAAAAAAAATTTCTCCTTTTTACATCAAAATGTTAAACTTTTTAACCCCTGCACATTTTTAATTGGTTAGAAAATGTGCAAATGGTAAATATACCAGACCTACTTGGTGCTATTAACAAAGATGTCGCATTTATACTGTAATAAATCAAAACAAAACCACAAAAACATAAAATGGTAACCATCATATAATGATAGGTAAGGACAAAGGTAACCACCTTGATGGTTTAAATGTAGCTTCATACCCTAAATGGTTAAAAAAAAATTCTGCCCTATGCGCAATGAACTATACAAGTTCCATTCATGTTTTTCTGCAGAAAGTCTAGCTAATATTAAATAAACCAGTTTAATCACCACTGTCAGTGATGTTGACTGATGTTATTCAATAATCAAGGCAGTACTATGTTTGATAATAAACAGAAGAATGGCTGTTTAATTAGTTTTCTTCATACCGAGGGGGGTCTATCATAGTCAACATATTATGACTCGAATGATATCCCAATAAATAGTAACTAAAATGACTTGAAAATGAGCTTGCCGGTGCTTACCATGGCATCTCCTTGATCTTGATCGTATTCATAGTAGTCGTGACTTGACTCGAAAGCAAGGTTTGCATAAAACAATGCGAGACAGAAGACAGAAAATCCAAATAAGTGCATTTTAGAAAAAAACAATCTCTGAAGTCTGAGCAGAGTCTCTTGAAAGTTCCTCTTTTTTCAGCTTTCAGCAGCAGGTTTCTATAAAAACTCTGTCCTTCCTTAAACTAAAATAAAACCCATGTATACATCCAACATTTTAAAAAGTCACTTCGGTACTGGTCCATGGAAAGCACCGCGAGCCGTTTCCTTCTTCACAAGCGGCTGTGAACATCCACTCCGTGCGGAGAGTGATCAGTGTGGAAGTGCGCTGGGCGCCCAATGGCATGTTTTATGCAATTTCACGCTGTTACTTTGGATCCATCTCCTCCCCCTCTTTTTCCACAGCCTGGTCTCTTTTTCTCTGGTCGTAGTTAGACACATTCCGAGACATCAAGAGAGACGAATATCACGGCACGCGCGCTTCCTCAGGTGTGACTACCTCACGTCAAACTCATTGTGAGCAATTCGCGCACGAGCGCACATCATCAACCTCAAAGATATCGTTTGCAGGCTAAGGTTAAAAGGTCAGGGCTTAAAGAAATACTTCATTTTAGAAATGCCGTTTCCCCTTATGCTTTTTATGCTAAAGATTACGATGGTTTTGTTTTTTCATTCATTTTTAACGAAATTAAAAAAGGGCTGTCTTGACTCATGCTTTATAATAGGGAAAAACGAAAGTATAGATTGATCTATAGATAATGTAGGTAGATGGATTGTTAGATTGATAGACCAGGGTGAATTTGTGGTTGTTATGATCTAACAACAATAATGTGTTTATTGTATTGTATTACTTTTTGTTTAATTTTACATTTTTACATACAATTTTCATCAGGGCCAAAATGGTACCTGCTGTACTTATTTTGTATGCTACAATAAATATTGTGGACTTTTGGAACCATTGCAATGGCTTTGGATTGAAGATAATGATGTTGTAAATAATGTTCAGTTTCTTGCACAGACTGATTGTTTTGCTCCATAAGCCTCAATTTTGTCATCATAATTCACGGGTATTGATTTTGATTTGCTGTGATTGTTTATTTTACTGTCTTATTACTTTTAAAGTGTCAATACCCATTGAATCACACCTTTATGAATCATAAAGGAGGATGGTTTTGTTAAAATTCTTCTGCTGCAGAACAAATGACAGGTAAATTGAAAGCGAATTTTGATTGTTGGATGAATTATTATTATTATTGAGATGTATTCTGATTTTATTTTAAATATTTGCTAACTGAAAAGGGTGATTTCCTGTAATGCAGTGTTTCTCAACCA